>ML781359.1:354485-382977 GCA_009831015.1 Picea engelmannii | reverse complement strand
TAAGCATAAAATAATGAGAAAGGACGTTGTATACCTTGGAATGATTAGGTGAAATGATAGTATAAGTCAAAATGCAGGTGATGAAGGGTAAAATAATAGCAAAAAGTATGGGCAAAAAGGGTACAATATGTGGTCCTAACAATACATTTTTCTGAAACTTGTACCATAAATACTATATGCTGTCAAATTTCCAAATATCACTTAATTTGGATACTCACTGAAGAATATATCATTGTTCTACCCGGAACACCTGTTTGAGACTAGTTAATAGGACTAGTCGGCTACCCTATCTTACACAAGGTGTATATCCAAACTTAGGATGAACCAAAAGAGGAAATTTTTACCAAATATACCTTGATAATTCTTGTGAATATCCTCCTATTTTTACTATCTGAAGAATCACAGAAAAACAATTATAGAAAATTTTTTGTGATGGTTGAATTCTGCATGATTCAGGAACTCGATATTCCATAGGATATATCTCTGAAAATATAAATCCATAGAAGATGATATTTTAACCACAAGTACTTTGATCCATCTACTAAATATCCCTCAAGGAGTTCCTTCTGAAATGTCCCAAAAAATTATTTATAGAGAAAATTCCAAGGTGTCTCGGATACAGCAATGAAACCCCAAGACCTTGAGCTCTAATACCAAATGTTAGGAACCAAATATAAAAATATGATAAAAACTTCAGAATAAGTACTCAACACCTTGAAAAAGAGAGAAATTCAGATAATAAGCCTCTTCAAGGGGGGAATGTCCTTATACATCATATGAATTCACAAATACAACATGATTCCAAATGAAAAGGTCTCCTTGGTATATATAGGAGACTAGGAGGTACAATTACAAATAATGGACCTAAGCCGACATAAATAAAATAAAAATACTAGTGCAATATGCCCCAATTAATGGGTAATGTGACACTATTTATGGCTTAACAATACAACTTAATGAAATGAAGATTGAACAATTTAATACTTTCACTGTTGTTATAAGTAATATTATTATATTCCCTTAGTTGACCAGCTAGGATTTTAGGTTATCCATATGTATATTTAAACTAGTAGACCAATTCTCCTCATGTAGAAAATATATTAGGGGTTAAGTTGAAAACATTTGCAACAATGTTCCCTTCAAGAGAGTTGACAAATAAGTGCATGAAAGTATCATTGTCATTTGGCCATATATTATGGAACGCATTAGAAAAGGCTACTAAGTGTTCCTTTGTAGAAATAGTGCCATTTCTCGAAAACTTAGGAAAAGGATCCTTAAAATTTGGAACGGGTTGGGAGGTTGGTGTAATATTAAACGGAGAATATATGTGCCATAGGGTCGTGGTACCATCTTCTTCAAATTGAAATAATCCATACTTTTTAATGACTTTTTTTTTAGATTAGTTGTAAATTGAATTCAAATTTGATGGCTATAAATAATTCTGATTACAGATGAAGATGAAGAATGTGAAGAAGAGGAACCTCTAGTACCAATACCACCACCAGAAGATGTCATATTTAAAGTGAAGGAAATTGTAGGTAGACTGGAACTAGCTGAATCAGATAAAGTCTGATGAAGAGAAGTTTGTTGGCTTTGTATGAAAACCTTTCTCCTTCCTATTTTAGATATAGGAATATTCTCATGTGACAACCCTCTTGTTCTTTGAGAGATACGATAGCTAGAGGACATGTGAAAAATGTGTTGATACTTAGAACACATCACCAAAATACTTCATCCTCCCTTGAAATCCAACCTTCTTTACTTCATATTTCCTCTGAAATTCAACTTATATCTCCTTTTCCATTAACAAACTTGTGTGTGTTAAAAAATGAATGTTTAATGAGATGAATTTATACACTTTATGTCACTTCATTTTAACATTAGGGACGAATTGACACTTTCTTATTTTGTGATTATTTTCTTTAATTATCTTTAGAGATGACCTGTACTTCCTTCTTCAATTCACTTTGACATCTTCAAAAAATCATTTATCCTCAACCATGAGGATCCACATGATGTGCCACCTACCACCGGAAACAACATGATGTGTACTATCCATACATGGGTGTTGTATATTCATGTGCACTATCCTTCATGTCCAAATACCGTCATCAATCTTGTGGTCCAAAACCAATAACTAGGTTTGACATCAATACAACAACCAATCTTCCAACAATCTCCCCCTTTGTCATTGATGGCAACACTCATGCTCCCCCTGTCATCATGATCCCAATTTATCTCCCCCTTTGACATCAATGGAAAAGGGTGGGGTTTCTCCCCCTGAGCTCAATGGCATAAGGTGACCATCTTCTTTAGGGCTGCTCCCCCTAAACATGTGGCACTCAATAATACTTCATCCTTATTTTTGGTCTTTGGGACCTTTTCTTCCTTTTAATCCTTTTGTGTGGCTTCTGTCTTCTCTGTCTTCTTCATGTCTAGGATGTATATGTTGTTCAGTCTTCTTGTTGTAGTTGCAACCAATATTCCTGAGTTATTTTCTCTGATTTTACATTTTTGGGAGTCAAACATAAGAGTGTATCCTTGATCACATATTTTGTTGACACTGAGGAGATTATGCTTCAGATATTCAACCGATAGGACTTTTTCTACTTTTACATTTTCACTTCCAAGCTTTATAGTACCTTTTCCAAGCATTTTGGTAGATGAGTCATGTCCAAATGCAACATTTGCAATCTTTTTCTTCAAACTAACAAATTTTCTTTGATCTATGGTCATATGAGATGAGCACCCACTGTCTATGAACCATTCATCTTCTTCTTTTCATTCTTTAGTGACCAATGCTATTCGACAGTTTTCATTGTGTGGAATTTCTTTCCTTTTCCATGTTGTAGTTGGTATAGGGATGTTTGACATATGATTATCTTCCTTCATGTCTCTGCAATCTCGTGCTTTGCGACCAAGATTATTGCACTTATAACATACAATATTTTGATCCATTAATGGGTCAAATGGATTATAATTTCTATTGACAGTTCTACGAACATTTCCATATCTATTAATGTGTATTTTGATGCCTTGTAAGAAGCAGGTTGCAGATGAGAAAAAAACACAAATGTTCTTTCAGCATGTTTGGGTACATTTTGGGTTTCCTAAATCCATTACTTTTTGTTGGCAGGAAGCCAAAGTGGGAAAGAAAACGTGCACAAAGAAGAATGACAGCTAGAAGATAAATCATGGGAAAGAAAGCATGCAAGAGGAAAGTGACAACTAGTAAGAAGCACAACACTTGTTCATGTAATAAGGAGGCGACAACTGGAAGGAAGAAAAGCACACATGCACTAAAGGAAGACCTAACGACAATAGGGTTAGGGTTTTTGTACGTTTTTGTGTAAATGGTTGAAGAGCTTGATAGATATAAATATAGATACGCAAGTATCATAGAGAGGTTAGGTTCGCTACTTTTGTAGAGGTTGATATGATATGTAATAAACTACTTTTGTAAAGTGGAGGAACTAGAACATAGGAGAGAAGGTAGATCTTGAGGATTAGATCGCAGGTCGTGGAGCCTGGTGTGATCTAGTTCACCTCATATAGATCTTACCCAACGGAGGAAAGTTGAAAGCGCGCAGTGTGAGAATTGCAGAACTACCATAATAAGAGAGACAAGAGACAAATGTTTGTGGACGTAGCCTAGGAGGGGGTGAACCACGGTAATACCTATGTAATGTGATGAATGCATACATATCTTTGTCATACTTTTATTAGTTAAATGATGTGTGTAATGAATGAATGAGTTATTATATTGCTTGGTTAATTTTTGTTGGGATATAATGAAAAGATACCATGGAGGTCAAAATATAAAAGAGAATAGCAGTAGTTTGTAGCACAAGTTAGAATAAATGGCTTAGAATAGAGATCCCTTATCTCATACTCAATCCTAGGCTATAAACACTTGAGTCTTACAACCACCCATTTAAATCTATCTCGGGTGAGACTGAGCAATGCATTATGTGCACTGTATTGCCTTCTGGTTTACCAGAAGGGATGATAGGTTTTGTTGGTACCTTTAAATATATGAACCCTGGGTCAACAACGCAGGAAGTAGGGAAGAGTAGTCAAGTAAGCCAACACTTTTGATCGATATTCTCAATTTATTGGGAAATTTTGGTAAATTTTATGGGCACTCATGGAAACCAAGCTAAAAAAGAGCACAAATTGTCATCCACAAATCGATGGTCAAACAAAAGTGGTTAATAGAAATGTTATCCCCTAGCCTAGGGATAACTAAGGAGATTATGTCTTGAGGCCCACAAGTCCTAGACATGGAGTACCGAGAGAAATATTGACTTGAGCCTGGACTTGGAGGGCCCATATTTCTTCTTCAGCACCTCCACCTTGTCAGCGGTAGAAACATCCATCCCATCGGCTTGGTCCTTCAACAAAAATGGGTATTTCTCCATGAGGTAATGAGTTCGGGTATCATGGTATGTGTCACACTGATTCTCAAAACATTTGAATATGTGCATTTAATTCTTTTTACTTCTGACGTGTGCTTGGAACTTATTCCTTTCCACTTGTCCACACCTGGGGGGAATGACAGAATGCCCTAGCAAGTTAGTTCCCATAGGTTTTGAGCTTCCACTGGGTGGATTCATGAAAGTTCATTATTCATTCCCATCATACTTATTGCTTTTCATATTTTTCCCTCTCATCCATCCCCTACATTGGTTCAGGCATTGGGTTTTCCAAGATAGCAAAGGGTTGTACCTTACCTTATGGTAAGAAGGGGATAAAGGCCCAGAGGGTAAAAGTAGTTGGAAAAAGATAAAATCCAAAAGAACAAAACCATCAGAAGCTTCACCCAGAGATCCCAGAGAAAGAAATAAAAGGCTTCTCAGTAAGAAACAAAGGGACCCATAAAATAATAAAATCAAGACCTAGTTGGAGGATAGGGGGTCTCATCATGAGCCAGCCTATTAGGTCCATGGTCATGTAGTGGTATGACACTACCATTCATCTGGTCACCACACCAGGGTAGTGGATCTTGGTGGCATAACCAAGATAAACAAGGTCTCACCATGAGACAACCTTCTCATCTCCATGAAATGCTTGTGGGTAACATTATCACCACCAGTCACCACGTTAGGGCAGTGTCCCCTAACTAGTCTCTTGAAAGAAAAAAAAATAATATAAAATATAAAAGGAATTGAATGGGCTTGGAAACATTTGCATCCATGACAAGGTGTATCTCACCCTCTTCAGAGGCACCCACAGGTAAGCCATGCATTCCCCTGTCATCACTGCACCCATTTCTCAAACATCCCTCATCACCTCATCCACTTACATGGCCTGTATTTTTATTCACCTGGAAACATCCCACATCTAATGAGAATTATCCCAATAGGAACTCCTGACATCCTCTCCAAACCTAGCTTGTAGAATAGCATAACGTCTTTGAGCACTTATCTGGGAAAGGGGGGGTTTGTGCACATGTTTAAATAACTTGATTATTATATGTGATTGAAATTGTTATGATATCTGTCACTTATGAGCCCATGGGAAGCATACTTTTTGTTGTTGCAGGACCACACCCAATGGATAGGTACAGATGGGGAGATGATTAGTTCATACCTCAGCTAGGGGAAAAGATAGGACAGAGGCTTGCACCAGAGAGAAAGGAGGACGTTCCACCATATACATCCTGTAGGATTGGACCTACGGGGGTCTTTCCCTCCTACTATGATGTTGGTCTTGAAAGGCCCATGATGTCACCTTTGTGACCCTTGATGTCACTAGCATTTGATGGACACTTTGGAGGCACTTATGTGCCAAGTGGCATGTGTGGTTTGATCCAAAGGCCTAACATTTTTCTCCTGGAGGCCAATGTTTCACTAGAGAGGCCTTATGTCACCCTAAAGGGGCATGAAGTCACCTATTCTCCTTGATTTAGGTTTTAAATTGTCATTTTTATGTAAAAATTGGATATTACATGTAAACTGGCCATGTCAGTCTTTTTTACTTAATCCTGGTAATTGTAATTGTATAAATAAGGGAAAAAACACTCTTATTTTTCATAACATTTCACTCACACAAGTGTGAGGTCTGAAATTTGTGCACTAATTAGGGTTACTTGGCTGAATTTTGGTGTGAACTTCTTGAAGGAGGCTTATTTTGGACTATTTTGGCATTTTTCTTGGTGGAAGTGTTCAACTAGGCTATTTGCTAGATGATTCTTGGTGAATGTAAGTAAAGTTTTTGCAATTCTTATTCATTGAATGGTTATAGTTATATTTATATTTAATTTATACTAATATTATTAAATTTCTAGCTTAAAACCCTAGGAGGCTAAAGCACATGTTATTGTCCTTGCTTTAATAACTTTCACCTACTAAATTATGCTAGACAATCGATTTTCTTGAATCTTTTACTAAGGGCCTTGTCATTGCAACACACTAGCACATTTTTCTTCATCTAAGCCATCATCTACTTCATTTTTGAACTAAAGAAGGAGGAAAACTACTAGGGCCTAGGGTTACCTACTTCCTAGTAGCCATTTTCCCCCTAGGGTTTGGTGATTGAAGCCTTGGGCTACCAACACTTCAATTATTGAGCCCTCTTGTCTCTAGTTCTCTCATTATCATTTGTTCCTTCAAGATTTTTCATTGCCTAAAAGGACTCCATTTACCCTAAAAAATCACTAATCTAAGCCTTGATATTGAGTGATTGACAAAAACTACTATCTAAACCTTTACCTTGAGATCTCTACTAACTACTCCTAACCTTAGAATAGTCTAATATACTAACCTATTTGTTTTTTTTACTAAAGTAATCCTATAGCAGGAAACCCCTCTATGGACTACACCAGGGTTCTTAAAATGTAGGCAGAGCTAACCGTCTAAAGTATCCTACTTTTTATCAACTATACCGACATTACCCCATAATCATACATAAAAGACAAAGTATAGGGTCCGGTAGGCATACCTTAAACTCCGCATTCAGTGTCGATCCCTTTGCTCTTGGTTGTTTCTTGACTGTAAATCTCCTCCCAAGGATGACCTGTATTCACCAAAAGACAAACAAGAAACTACAAGCATGCATTCTACATATGGATTAGTGGGTTAGACATCATAAACAAGAAATGTAAACAAATCATATAAGTTTAAGACGTCATTTGGTGGGAGGGAAAAAATAATTCTTTATATTAATCTAACAAAAGTCACTTACAACATGAGACTGACACTGCTCCTCGAACTTGGTCCTAGGCTCCTCTTCACCATGCACCAACTGCTTCCACGTCTTCTTCTCCTCTTCAATTCTCTTCAGGGAAATAGAAAAGGATTGCAATTGGGGAAAAGGGGGAATGATGAAATGGGCAGAGTTTCTTTGCTCTCGTGCTTCTCCTTGAAATGGGACCCCAACCGCTTATTTTATAGGCCAAAAGAGATAGTAATGGGTAGTCAAACGATTAAGTAATGGACCAAAAACTAGTATCCTATAAGACTTCCATTTTTTGTGATATTTTGTGAGTGCACGCGGGTTGTAGTGGGACAATAGGCATGTGTACGTAGGCAATAGTGGTGCAGAGCGCATATACCTTCAAAACAATGATTTTTAGAAGAGTTTGTTCAGTGATCTCTTGGAAAAGATAGCAAGTTAGATGGCATGATGCCATGTATGCATGTCTAGTGCAATTTAGGGTTATAATAGATGCCATCTAATGTGTGAGGTCAGAGGAGCATCTGATGGCCAAAATACATTACTAATATCCACTAATGTATGAAGCAAGTGAGCCCAAGGACCAGAGTTTGGGAGGTGCCATCTGCAAAAAATAACAATTTGTCTCATTGAGGCAAGCATACCCATGCTCAGGATGAAATAAAATCATGGTTGCCAATCATATACACTCCAGATCCATGTCATATAACTATATAAAGTTCAGCCACGAGTAATACACATTAGATCTACATCTCAAAATAAAAATATATACATGAATGGTATCCATCTTCAAGAAGCCAATGATGCCTGGTGGCTGGAGATGAGGTCTTCATAGCTCGCGAAACAACTTCAAAATATTCAAAAATTGGGTAGGAGTGTAATATCAGTGTACAAAATCATCACCCAGAGGTCTTCGATGGCTCATCGGGAACAGACAAGAGGATATTGGTGACCAATGCAGAGAACTTTATTGATTTTGAGCAAGGACTTGATTGGTCTTTTGGGGTGGTCGGGCATGAGGACAAGAGACAAACTGCAGAAGGTCCGACTCAAGTTTAGTAAGAATTCCCTTGGATGATAGCACAACAAATGATGAGACTCGGGCAGCATGGTATTGACATAAGTTCACGATGCAGGAGGAAACACAAACTCTTCATATATTCGGAAGGATAACCAAATGGAGGAAGACACAACTTTATGTAGCGAGAATAACTTTCTAAGGTCATATTGAATCCTAAAGCTTGGCGAACAAACGAAAGGATTTGATTTTTCCAAGGGCGACTCATTGTGCTGTCAACAAAAAGAAAATACTTTTCCCTTCCTCTTTTTGGGGTATATTTGATTTTTTTTTTGTTTGTCTTTTTCAATAATTTTGGAAATCTTGAAAAACAATAAAAGAATGCTATGTTACAAAGGAGGAACGAGTGTCATAGACATACTAGTTTCCAAGTGCAAGGAACACACCGATGCTTTGAGCAAGGGGACATATGCAGGAAAGAGACACTCGAAAAAATCCTCCATGGGTCAAGGTGTCAAGATGCAGAGGCAAAGTGATACAAGGTTTGCGTATAAGGCATGCTTCAAATGGTTCAGTTGAGAGAAACATGGAGCTGGTATTAGGCAAAAGACGTGGAAATGCAAATGTGATTAATAAGACACAATGATAACATCCTTCGATGTAATTTTAACGAGCCCAGAGAAGGTAAGATCAACAGTTTTTCATCTTTAGAGAGTCTGAAAAAGCATAAAAGGAGACTCCACTGGGATACCTTTTTCGAAGGTAGTCTAGTCGGTTCGAAAAGGGGATAAACTAGCACCGAAAAGACTTATATTCAAAACCATTTTAATGAGTGTGACAAAGACAAGATCACTTGACAATTTTTTCATTTTTAAGGAGTCTGAAAAAGGATTAACTATGGACTCCGTCAGGGATGTTCTTCTTGACCAATTTAATGAGTGTGAAGAAACAAGGTCACTCGGCGATCTTTTCAATTTTATGGAGTCTGAAAAGAGCTTAACTATGGACTCTATGGGGATTCCTTTTCCACAAATTTAGTCCCTTAGGCCTAAAAAAGGGGTAAATCTATACTTGATAATACTCTTCTAGAGAACCGAGGCTACTGGAGTATACCTTTGTTCATACAAATGACCATCCAGACCGGAAAAGGGGTAAACTACCGTCGGACAGATGTGCCTTCAAATTTCAGTTTAGCGAGTGTTAAGGGAAACAAGATCGCTTGACAATATTTTCATATTTAGAGGGTCTAAAAAGGGCTTAAAAGAAGAATCGTTGTGTTTTGGGAGTCTCGAGGGTGAGGTCAAGAGTGATAATGAATCATGCAAATGAGTCTCAAACTTGTAGTTAGGAAAACTTAATAAGGACTCTCAAGCCTATAGTCATTGGTGACAGCATGGACACCAAAATGCAACCAGGATCTACCTAGGGAATACATGTGAAAGTAGGCTCTACCACTAAATTACAACACTTCTAGAGCAGGAGTGAGGGTTCTATGTCATAACTCGGTGAGATTGATCCTATGGAAAAGCAAAAAAGACGAGGTGCAACAAGTGGAGGTGGAATCCTATCCTACATGCACAAAGTTGGAAAAACAACTTTTTACCAAAAGACCTTCACTCATGACCCAACTCTCAAAAAAAATTCCCAAACACCCAAAGTAACATTTTTCAGAACATCCACTGAGAAACTCCAGAACCATAGTAAACGATTTTTAATCTAGAAAAAATGACAAAAGGGTCCAAAAAAATTGACAAAAAGAGGCCAAAAAGTCTATAAATAGAATGTTGGCATCTCATTATCACCATTGTAACTTGAGAATTGACCAAAAGTCAAAAAACACCCCTTTGCTAAAAGAGTTGATTCCGAGAGCTTTAGTTGATGAAACAAACTTCCATTTGGACCAAGTAAGTACATACTAACCTCTCTTGCATTCAAATTCTTCAATTTTTCATTTGTTTTTGTTTTCTAGGTGGGTATTGTACTTTAAAGAGGTTGGCCTTGCATGTACATGGGTTGTCCAAGCACAACCCATGTGTACACGCAATTGTCCCCAAGACAGCCCTCGTACACCCTTCAATAAGTGAGAAAAATTGAAAATGCAAGATTTAACTCTCCATTGATTTATTTTTGCAGGATGTATGTGCATTGGAGAGAGAGGGAGCATGAGGATATTGATTTTTTGGTCTCCAAAGACCCTATTTCTCTTGCTATTTTGTCACAATGTGGGTTGTTAAAGTTCTTCCAGTTTTTGTTTATGAGGGCACAACCCAGGTTGCTAAATGCATTGATAGATTATTGGCATCCTGACACTGAGGCATTCATGCTTGAGGGGCAATCGTTGACTCCAATGACTGAAGATATTTACTTCCTGACTGGGCTCTCGAGAAGAAGGGACCTAGTAACTTGCGTACTTTTCCCCCCAGGCCTCACAACATTGAGGAGTTGATTGGGCTCCATTGCGAGGCGGGTACTGAGAAGGTGTGTTCTCAGGTACCTATAAATTAGATAAGCAACCTATCACTCAAAGTGATAGTTCTACTCATTGGGTGGATCACTGGATCTGCAACTTTACATCGGGATTCCCAAGCACACATGCATTGTGCGGTAGAGTGCTTAAATGAACGGATTTTTTACTGGAGTACCACCATGTTGGATTTCATGAAGAGACAGCTAAGAGAGTGTCGGATCCAGGAGCACCGTAACTTTGGGTTTGGGACCTTTTTATGTTCCTTTTTCTTCGAGAGGGTACCCAGTCTTAGTCCTCAAGAGACTATATGAGGGCATGAGGCCTCTTTCCTAATGCTATGCAGGTGGGTGGTGTTGTTGCTGCGACAGGGGGGAGGGAATACGATCGAGGCCTTTGATGACAAGTTCTTTGACTAGTGGGCATGACAGATTCCAGCAATAGAGAACTACCCCAATGCCAGGATCAATTTTTCTAGGGATCTTGACATGCCTTTACCTTCTGGAGCAGAGAGAGGAGAGATGGGTGAGTTTTCTTTTTAAAGTTATTTAATTTTTATGGTTTTTTATATATATCATTTTTATGTGTACCAATGTATCTGACAACTATGTATTTGTTATGTGCAGATGTGGGACTAGTGTGCCCAATAGATTTCTTGAGGACTAGGTGGAATCCTCGACCAGAGGCAGGACCAACTAGAGCCGTCAGACCAACAACAACAACAGGGGGGGCTCCTGTTAGAGAGGTTGACAGAGTATTGAGATGGGTAGAGCAGAATCTTACCACGCTCACTCGTACAGTCCCTATGGAAGAGATCGAGGATCTCCCATCGTCGATTCAACCTCATGTAGTTGGGGTGCCATGGACCTAGGTCCAACTCTTCCAGCGTTTGGCGAACATTGTTGTTCACTACGGTAGGGCCAACAGGTCCCGCCCTTATCTAGGCTAGCCTACTTGTTGGCAAATATTTAATAGACAGTGAATGCTTGTCATTGATGGAAAGTACAAAAATGAAGGTGGGAATTATGAGAAGACACTGCAGAGAAGATTCGATTAAGCTCAAAAGCGATGGCAAGATCAGAGTAAGAAGAACAAAGTAAGCTCGAGAGGAGAAACATCATTTCTGATCGTTGGATCCCATTGACAATTCCCGATGACCGTTAGATCAAGTGTTGATTGGGATTGTTGATCCGAGACTCCATTTCAGAGTTTTTCAACTCGCAACATGGAGAGGAAAGAAACATAACTATCAAAATCGCAACTTGCGAAATCACGATTTAATCGCAGCCGTCAAATCAAAAAAAACTTCTGGACCATTGATCCAACTTCATCTTGGAGTTTCGCAACTCATGACATGGAGAGGCAAGAAACATAACTATCAAACTTGTGATATGAGAAATCGCGATTTAATCGCAGCTGTCAAATCAAAGTTTTGTTATGGACCATTGATCCAGCTTCATCTCGGAGTTTCGGGACTCGCGACATGGAGAGGCAAGAAACATAACTATCAAACTCGCGAGATGCGAAATCACGATTTAATCGTAGCCATCAGATCAAAGTTTTGTTCTATACCATTGATCCAACTTCATCTCGGAGTTTTGTGACTCGCGACATGGAGAGGAAAGAAACATAACTATCAAACTCGCGAGATGCGAAATCATGATTTAATCGCAGCCATCAGATCAAGGTGTGATCTGAACCGTTGATTCGGCTCCATCTCGGATCTTTGCCTATCACGAATTGGAGAGGCAAGAAACATAACCACTAAACTCGCGAGATGCGAGATCACAATAAGATCTGGACCGTCGGATCTATGGAGATTTCAACCATCGATCAGACTCAATGAAGTTTATAAACTTGCGAAATATAAAGTGCCTTTTTGACACAGCTTATGGTCACCGCCGGTGGTCACGAGAAGGGAAGGAGTTAGTTCAGATAAGCTCCATTTTAGGGATTGTGACTTGGAGAGTTGAGATGCCTCATCTCCAGACTCACAAAATGTGAATTCGCAAAAAACACTTTTTGAATAAGAGCTTGGTCATAGCCATGGTCATATAAAGGAAGGAGCTAGCGCAGAAAAGCTCCGTTTTGGAGTTTCAGAACTCGTGACATGGAGACTCAAGATGTCTCATCATAGAATCTATGAATTGTGAAAGTGTGAAATGGGTAAATAACACAAGAACCCATTAGAGTTAATCCAACAACGCAGGTGAACCTGAGCATAATCGGAGGGCTATTGTTACATGTCACAGTGTAACTTCCAGAAACCACTGATGGTTTCTGCCAGAGGACTCGAAGACACTTCGGGGTGATTGATAGAGGAGATGAAGAGTCTCTGGGAATATTCAAGAGGGATGAAGATGCTCATGGATACGATTGATAGCTGGATGAGTATTGAAGCTTGTAACTAGAACAAAGAAGGTGGGCTCGACTGCCACAGAGAAGACAAAGAGTCTTAACTGCCAGAGAGGTTGAGGAATCTCAGCATGAAATACAGTGATGCTGAACGAGTGGAAAAATGGCTAGAGAAGTTGAAGAGTCATGATGATGATCAGACATAGCACTCGAGTTATGGAGGATATCGACGCACTGTGAGTATGCAGAGGGATTGCGCGCATTGCATGCACAAGGTGCACAAAATCTATAAATACATAGTACAGAGAAAAGATGTGGTTGTTGTTGTTGTTGGGATTGTTGTGGATGTTGTTGAAGGTGATTCATGCATGAATAAGGATCAGAGGGCAACAACTGAAAAGAATAGAAGAAGAACTATGCAGCAAATGGGCATGGCGCACAGAGCATAAAAGAAGAAGAATAGAATGGGTAGCGGATGCATGTTGGAAGACGGTGAGGAAGTCTGAGTAGAAAAATCTTGCAGAACAGTGATGAGACTGGTAAGCTGTTATTGAACACTATATCAATGTAATAGGATTCAATATTTCATATTTATAATCCATAGAGGTTGGGAGGTGATAGGGAGGACTGGTGTCCTTAGAGGTTCAAGTGGGGGCTTGAACACAGGGAGTTGGTGCTTCTTTCTAGTGGGCGCTAGAGAAAAATAGAGAGTTGGTGCTCTCAACAAGTTACAACATGCATAATAGAGGTTGTAGCCTCACAATGAGTTGGTGCTCAAATGTATGATAATGTAGAGAATGTAAATAATACTTATCATATAAATAAGAAGAGATTTTTACCCTGTATGGGTTTCCTTGGGAAATATCTGTCTCTGTGTTTCTCATATATGTGACTGAAGTTGAATGTGTCATTGTTCATTTCCCTGCATTATTGCGATCATCATTGAGTGCCTTGTAAATATTTTAAAGGAAGCATAATTGTTTAATCACGGGAACAACTGATTCACCCCCCCTCTCAGTTGTTCAGCACTACTTACGTGCTGAGAGAAATTTTTTGTATATTTTTTAGGGCAGAAGCCCCATGACTCTTACTGGACATATTTTTGAGGCGCTTGTGCCCACCCATGTACTTTGATATTTTTTGATATATATGTGTTTTTACATCTTTTTAAGTCTTATGGATTACATCTATTTTAAAAATGTATTTACATGTGCGTGTGTGTGATTTTTCTTACATGTGTGCAACATGCCAATCTAATACATGATTAGCTAGAGTCTTTGTGATTTGATTCAATCTCCTAGGGACATGGATATACGTGATGTAATCAAAGCTTCGTTCTAAGAGATGTACCCTAAGGAACCGTCGGTGTAGTGTAGGATCGTAAATGCAATAAACCCCATTTAACTAAGACACAACAAGTTGAGCGTCTAAGTAGACTCAGAGGTGAGAGATACCATGCGACAAAGAGTCACGAAAAAACTATAATATTGCGTTGTATTCGGCGACATTGTTTGTGGCATCACCTAAACAGATACCTCCTGAAGATAACAACTAGCCCTGAGGTGTGAAAATCACCCAAGTTGCGGAAGCAAGCCTCTGAGTGTGCTGGCTAGCGTCATACACGAACCCAACAAACACCTCTGATTCACTTGACATCTACCACATTGAAAAATATGACATCAAAAATGACACATCCATAAAACAAAAAGATGAAAAACTAAAAAGAAAAGGTATAAGACTATACATATGTTATAATAAGTCACCCAAGGTGACCCACCTACGAGTAATACTTCTTGAGGTAGAGCCCATTTCTAGGCTCTGCCAAATCATTTCCCTCAAAGTCCACCAAACAATAAGTGTCCTTATTTAGAACCTCATTCATGATGAAAGGTCCGAACCACATGGGTTTGAACTTGCATGTCCCCAGGGGGTCCTTATCTTGGTCATAGACTAGGACAAGGTCGCCTTCAAAGAAAATCCGAGGATGAACAGACCAATCATACTGACACTTGATTTTTTGTTTGTTAGCCTTGTTGGCTAAGGCTACATCCCGGTGCTGCTCATCGAGCTGCTCGAGATATAATAAACGCTCTTCAAGCGCTGAAGTGTCTGGAAATAACTGTACTGCCAATTTTAGAGACAGGATCTGACACTCTATAGGAAAGACTACTTCTATCCCATAAACGAGTTGAAAAGGTGAGAAACTAGTTGCAGTCTTAATAGATGTTCGGTAGGCCCATAATGTCGAATACAACATCAAATGCCAATTTGACCTGGCCGAATTGATCGTTCACTGTAAAATAGTCTTAAGGGATTTATCCATAGCCTCCACCTGACCATTCACTTATGGGTAGTAGGGTGATGAATGTTCTTTCCTCAACCCAAGCTTTGATGTTAACTCAGACATCATTTTTTTCTGAAAGTGACTGCCATGGTCAGTGACAATCTCTCTCGGGACACCAAACCTTGATATTATCTGGTTAAACAAAAAGAGAGTTGTCGTCTTGCCATCATATTTAAACGTTGGCATAGCCTCGATCCACTTTGTGAAGTAGTCTACTGCTACAATGATATAATGGTGCCCCCTTGTGGAAGGAGGGTTGCATGTAGCATAATAAATCCCCCACTTGGTGAAGGGACCAAATATGATGACGGGAAACATGGGAGCGAGGTGTGCCCTCATCTTCCAAGAGAATATCTAACACGGGTGGAACTTCTTGACCGATTCAACAAAATATTTGATTAATGTCAGCCAAAATTAACCAGCTCGTAGAATCTTTTGGGTTGTTTCCAACCCAAAAAAATGACTGCCACATGCTCCAGTGTGGCAATCATTAAGCACAATTTCCGCTTCTTCATGAGTTAGACACTGTCAAAGGATGCAATCTACACCTCGACGATATAGAGTATCCTCGAGTATGAGATAGTTCTTGGCCTAATGGAATATACGACAACTCTCATCACGAGAAGTAGAGGTGGGGCACTTCAGACTCTGGAGATAGACTAGTATATATCCATACCAAGGGTGTGAAGATGTGATAAAAAATATGTCTCCTTTGATAGGTGACTCCTCGGGTATAACATCACCTGATTCAATCGGAAGTTCAGAAATGATTACCGCGAAGACCAACAACTTTTTGGATTTCGCTGAGACAAAATCCAAGTTGAATTCCTGGAGGATAACTATCCATCTACTGATATTTCCGCCAATTACACGTCGTGTGAACACGTATTGAAACAGATTCACAATGGCAATGACGGAGGTCTTGTGAAACAAGATGTAATGATGGAACCGTTGGACAGCATGAACTGCTGCCAATGCAAGTTTTTCAGTGTGGGAATAATTGAGTTCTGGTCCAACCAAACCACATCTCAGGTGATAAATCAGATATTCTGAGAGAAAATCATCCTCCTGAACCAAGAGCATACCGATGGTCGACTCCACAATCTTTATTATAATTGGGTGGCCGCAACAGAGGGGTAGATGTGAGGGTGCACTTCAATGCTTTGAAAGAGCATTGAGCGGACTCATACCAATGAAAAGGAACATCCTTCTTTAGTAAATGCATAAAACCCTTTTTGATCTCAGCATAGTTTGCGATGAAACACCGTAAAAATTTCTCTTTTCCCTGTAAACTTTGAAGTTGAGGGACTGTGCACGAGGGAGGCAATTGAACTATCACCTCAACCTTTAGAGGATCGACCATGATCCCTATTGTTGAGACTATGAAACCTAGTAGATGTCCTAATGTTACGCAAACACTACACTTGTTTGGATTCAAGCGGATTCGGTAGTAGCGACATCACTCAAAGATAAGTCAGAGGTGTGTGGGATGATCATCTCTCTTGCGAGATCATGATGCTAAATCATCAAGGTAAGCCTCAACTATGTGTTTGAGGTCATGGAAATCAAAAGACATGGCCCACTAAAATGTAGCTCCAACATTTTTCATACCAAAAGGCATTTTCCGATAAGCGAATGTACCCCATGGACAGATGAAAGCGGTTTTGTGTTGGTCTTCAAGATTGATCTGTATCTGATTGTATCCCAAAAAACCATCCATGAAATAAAAGGCCTTGCAACCTACGCATTCATCGACTATCTAGTCAATAAATGGTGTGGTGAAATTATCCTTTGGATAAGCCTTTTTCAAATCATGGAAGTCCGTACATACATGAATCGTACCCTGTTTTTTGTTGACAAGAAAGGGATTTGACACCCATTGAGTCAATTGGACGGGGTAGATGAAACCATCTTGGAGTAGTTTCTCTACTTCAGCCTTAATAGCTTCTGCTTTCCTAGGATTAACTGGACGAAGCTTCTGCTGGACCGGCTTAACATCAGGATACGTCATGATTTCATGTTCAACGATTCTTAGATCTATGCCTCGCATTTCCTCGTAAGACCAGGAAAACACGTCGTGGAATTATTTAAATAAATCCATGTAGATTTGAATCTCCTCGGGGGAGTTTTCCACTACGACGAAGATATTCCCCACGCTGCCAGGAATTCTGGAGATATCAATAATTATCATTTCAAAAATTGTTTCCATATTTCCTTCAACATAAATAGCATGAGTAGCTAAAGGATTGGTAGGGAAAGTTTTATCTCCAGTCATAGTCAAAGTAAATTCACCTACTTCAATTCTTTTTAACTCTAGGAGGAAGTAAGATCTGTGATGAAGATCATCCCAGGGTCTATCCAGACTAGTCATTGACTCGATAATCGCCTCGTCTGAGGGAAATACTAAGTCTAAAGAATCAGTATCGGTGAGGGAACCTTGAGCCCAAATAGGGTCAAGAACTGAATCTAACTCTTGTGCAGGAGTCAGAGTCGGGTTAGCAGAAGATTGTTGGACTATAGAGTATGCAACTTTTGTCATGGAAAAAGGCATGGCCATGCCATGGTGCCCTCTCCCTTCCATTGTAGTGGATGGGGAAGGAAGAGTCCATGGATTGTTAAAGTAAGTCATGTAAAACGATGAGATTTGAAATATTTCATCCCTAGGCTGGTCGGGGACAATTGATATGTAGTGGACATTGCCGATCGGAGGTGAGTAATTGTAAGTACCCATCAAAGGTGGGCACAAATCAACCCCTACATTGACGATATTAGGCTGAGGGTTATCAATCATCGAGACCCTGGAAACCCCCGATGAAGGGTCAAGATGGGAGAATGATAATTGATCAATGGTCATGATCTGACCCTTGTGTGGAAACAACATGACCGAAAAACTATCGCGACCACTGCTTGCATAGCATAGGTCCAACTCCTTCCTAACAAGAGATTGTAGTCGAGAGATGCATCGACCACTTCAACTTCGACGCACACGGTCTTCCCTCCTAACTGTATAGGAAAAGAGGGGATGATTCCATGTGGTCAAAACAAACGACCATCGAAAGCGGTAAGGAGAGTAGGTGATAGAGAAAAAACAAGTTGGCCATTGGCCTTCCAACACGCCAAAGACATCACGCATGTCGAGGCACCCTCATCAACCATCGTGCGAAAAATATTCAGAGTAAACATTTTCATGGTATAAGCCACTACTATATGAAACACTACATGGTAAGGAAGATGAGATTTTAAGTCGGTCGTACCAAGCATGATCGTTCCCATATTAAAAGTCTTAGCAGATCCTAAGGTAGGTAACATAGCCTTTCTCTGGGAAGGGCAACTCTAGAGGAATTATAAATCTGACATAGCACAAGGGGTTTGTGACAAATCCTCCACCACAGAGTAGTTCTGGGTGACCCTTAAGTTTGGGTTATGGGAGTCTTTCCTGAATGCACCTTTTGGGATGCGTGTCATTGTTTCACCCAATGTATTCTCAATCTGGAGAGGAAGAGATGGGTTTTTGGCTTCTTTACCCTTCTCATAGGTGTTTGGCATTCCGTAGTCATGTTTCCTAGTCATTATGTTGACGCTACCCTTCATCATGTACACATTCATGGACGAAGGATTACTCGAAGATGGAGGGGGTCCCTGACCAGCCCCTTCCGTGCTTGAAGAGGCTTGAGCTAAATTTTTCCCATGTGGAAATGGATTCGTTAACATGGAAGGTTGTTGTTGTGCCAATAACTTTTTGGCCTCCGCAAGCCAAGGGCATTGGTGAGTCAGATGGTCTTCCTTGCAAAGGTTACATGGATAATTCAACTTCTTCTTTTCAATGTTTCCCTCGCTAGCATTATCAGTAGGTTTCTTATCGCCCTTACCCTTCTTTCATTTTTTCTTCTTTCCTTCAGGTTGTTGGGTGGACTTCGGTTTTGTCGATTGCACACTGTGTACATTTGACTTTTGGGTAGGGGGAACAGCTGAACCAGTGGTCTGGTTGGCTGGTGTTTGTTGTATCAACAACTGTTGCAATTGATTTGATAGTTGATCAGTGGGCTTCGTTTGCACTAAACTAACAATACCATCGGCATGTGGTCCAGACCTATGTCTGGTCTTGTCAAGTATTGACCGTGGTGCATCTGGAAAAACTTTGTAAAGTAAACTAGATTGAGAGTAAATCAGTTCTAGCTGTTGGGCTCTCATTATCGTATCTTCCTCTGAAAAGAACCCCAATGTTGTGATGTATTTAGACAACTGGGGTACCAAAGACTTTAGGAACCACAAGCAGTAATGCTGGTGGGACTGGAAATTTTATTAAACTCTTTCGGTGTCTCCATTCTTGGATGTGATCGAAGATATGGTCCACTTTTGTCTGCTCAAAGTTTGCCAGCAATTCGATGCCAGCATCGTATCTCACAGGTAATTGGAAATGGTTTAAGAAATCCATTTCCAATTCTCCAAAGGAAGCGTATCCTGAGCGGTCGAGCTTGATGTACCATTTCACAACACTCCCGATGAGAGTGCGTTGAAACAAACACAATTGGACGGAGTCGTATCTCAATGAGTTGTACAAGCACCATAGATGGAAGGTAGTCACATGATCACCTGGATCTTCGTTAGGATTAGCCTCAAACTTTGGAATGTCCGAAGGAAACTTGGTCGGCATAGGGGGCCAATGTGGATCGTGACAGATGGGGTTGTTTAATAACCTTGTCAAGTCTGGCAAGTGCAATGTTTCCAGAAATGGTAGTTTGGGTTGTTGATTATAACCAGGGAAAAAGGATCCTAGATTTTGGCTGGCATCAGGTTGCCAGAGAAAGTTAGGTTGTTGGCCAAGGTTCTGGTAATAACCATGTTTGTGACCAACATACGGATTCTGCGCTTGTTGAAATGTCATCGGCTAACTTCCGTAATAGGAAGAAAATGGATGGGATTGCGTCGCATTCCAATGATTTTGGTAAGGGTTGGCCCCTACCAATCCGATGGGCATATGTGTTGAGCCTTGTCGAGGGTTCCATTGGCTATGGAAGGGGTTTCCCCTAGTCGGCATCCCTGATGAGGGAAATGATCCCTACCATGGATTCCAAGGTCCTTGTGAGGAAGGAATTCCTAAGTTTGCCCCCTGTGCAGGAATAGTACCCTGCATAGGATTTTTTTTTCCATAACCAAGGTTTCCCCCAGTCGAGGTGGTAGCTAATGAGAAAGTGTTGTTACCAAATGCATAAAAAAAAGAGAACGGTGTTGAACCAACCAGCATGCTATAAGAAGGAATTCCTTGACTACCTACTCCAAATGAACTATAGTTTACGTTTAGCCTAGCGGAGTGCTGATGAGCATCGCCGAGCAAAGGGGATGAAGGAGGTATATGACCCCCTCCATAAGGGAAAGAATTATAGGGAGCTGAAGTGCCCCCCATGGATCCTTGGCGCTCCCTGCCCTGAGACCTAAATTCTATAGAGTGGAGTAGGAAAGTACAGTGCTTGTGCCAAAGCCAAGCATCTCGTATGAGAATGGAGGTCCTGTCGCACTCTAGGTGAATGGAGTAGTGATCACCGCCATAGATGGAATTGGACCATTTCCCAAGGTAGAGGTAGTCAAGACCATAGTGGTCTGGGATGGAGATGGTTGGTTAGGAGGTGGAACACCCCCTGTAGTGACAGCCATAGAGGGAATATGAGTATTCCCTGAAGAAGTAGCAGCATTTGTTTCCATTGATTCTTGTGACACTACTTGACGCTCGTAAGGTTGAACATGTACGATGATGGGCACCGATAGATTAGTGATTGGAGCATTATACAGACCAAGATATTCTGCTCTGAGGTCAGAAATGATTGGTTCCTCCATAATCAAATGCTCTCCTCTTGTAGATGAGTCAGGATCAGTTTCCTCTAACCCAGTTGCCTCAAAAGACCCTTGGTAGTCTAGTTTTCACCTTAGCGGTGGTGTGGGTGGCTCGAGATCAACAGGAAGCAAGCCCAAAATCCTTTTCGACTGACGAAGCTCTTGATCCTCCACTATGTGAGAAGATCAATGACACACTAGGGATTTATATAATCATTTAAGAACCAACACACACTAGAAGAAGTTCCTATGAGATAAGACAAGCAGATCACTAGCTAGTTGGAAGAATAGTTACAACAACCAACACTAGACCACAATGAGCAGGGTATCAAGCCCGAAACCTATCAAGGGTATCGAAAGAAAGTGTTCGGGAAGACGGTTGAGGACCATGAATAGATTCGAGACCCACAAAGATTCGGGGAAAATGTGATCAATGGAATCCCAAGATAAGCCCTCTATATGCATTCTCCACTGCGCTTGGTCTGGCTTTGGAGGGGTTATCTCTGCTACCTTTCCTTACATGACCTTATGTTTAGCCCCTGTGTTAGAGGGGGATCCAGGATAACTTTCACGGTTACTAGACTTTCAAGCACTCCCTAGCTCAGAATCTTATGTTTGGTTTTGTAGCCTTGAATATTTTCCTCTCCAATCCTAAATCAAGGCTCTAGCCTGGACTAAATTGATGGACCCTACAAACAAAAAGTCTAATAACTTTTAATTAAGCGTTAATTTTATTGGTTGTCTTAAGTCAAAAGGAACGAAAGTGAAACCAATGATGTTCTTTAAGAGACAAAAGTGAAACCAATGATGTTCTTTAAGAGACGAAAGAGAATATCATAAGATGATACTGGAAACAAAAGGACTTCTTTCTTCACAAATAAATATTTTCCAATTGAAACTCTTTCACCAAACTTTTCGTAACTACTTTTCTCAGATATTTGAAAAGAAAAACCCAAAACAAGATTTCACTTGACTACAAGCTACTTAATGACCTAATATTTCAAGTAAAGAACTTAATAAAACTTTATTTTTCCTTGGTAAATGAAGCAACTAACCTAAACTACTCTACCAAACAAAGAAATGAAAGATTTTTTTTATTGTTTTATGCTTCAAAACAAGAAATCCGAAAATGAATTATTTTCTTTTCCAAAGAAAAAAAAGTGGAAAATGACGACAAGACAGGACCAAGAAATGAATTCAGGCCCAAACGCAAATCACAGGGAGTCACTGAAAATACCAACAGGTAGATCAAAGCAGACTCACAAACTTGTCTAAAAACCCTATCAAAGAAAACACAAGAAATATTTTGATGAAAAAAAAGTTGTTGAAGTCAAACCTAAGCTACAAACTGCTATAACAGAGACCGGGATTGGATCAAGAAAACCCCTGAGAAGTGTGACTTCTGACAGGGAAGAGGATGACTGCCACTTTTTTTTTTTTTTTAATTCTCAATAGGTAAGCTACTGACACTTCAACAACCAACGTATGTTGCGGGTTGTCTAAGGGAAGGGTGTGTATGCACGCATTCAGGCCCACTATAGGCCACGTACACCTCTGTAACTCCTCAAAAAAATGACAAAGAATAGTCCAACATAGGGAGGGGGTACTGTTATGGAAGACCAACATCCCTTAAAGACACATAAGCTTACAGAAACTCAGAAAATAGTAAACAAACTGATTCAAAGCACTCAAAAAGAAATATCCCCAAAGACCCTAGAGGCTTCCCCAGTACGGTCGCCAATTCTTCTATAGCGGGAAAACCCCTCTACGAACTACACCAGGGTTCTTAAAATGTAGGCAGAGCTAACCATCTAAAGTCTCCTCCTTTGTATCAACTATCTCGACATTAACCCATAATCATACATAAAAGACAAAGTATAGGGATCTGGTAAGCATACTTTAAACTCCACGTTCGGTGTTGATCCCTTTGTGCTTGGTTGTTTCTTGACTGCAAATATCCTCCCAAGGCTGGCCTGAATTCACCAAAAGACAAACAAGAAAATACAAGAATGCATTCTACATATGGATTAGTGGGTTAGACATCATAAACAAGAAAGGTAAACAAATTATATAAGTTTAAGACGTCATTTGGTGGGACATAAAAAGCACTTCTTTATATTAATATCACAAAAGTCACTTAGAACATGAGACCGACATTGCTCCTCGAACTTAGTCCTAGGCTCCTCTTCACCATGCACCAACCGCTTCCACGTCTTCTTCTCCTCTTTAGTTCTCTTCAGGGAAATGGCAAAGGCTTGCAATTGGGGCAAAGGGGGAATGATGAAATGGGTAGAGTTTCTTTGCTCTCATGCTTCTCCTTGAAATGGGACCCCAACCCCTTCTTTTATAGGCCAAAAGAGATAGTAATGGTTGGGGTAAATAGCTATGGGTGTTCAAACGGTTAAGTAACAGCCCGAAAACTAGTATACTATGCGATTTCCATTATTTGTGATATTCTGTGATTATATGCAGGTTTTAGTGGGATAGCAGGCGTGTGTACGCAGGAAATAGTGGAGCAGGGCACGTATACCTTCAAAACAATGATTTTTAGAAGAGCTTGTTCAGTAATGGCTTGGAAAAGATAGCAATTTAGATGGCCTAATTCCAGGTATGCATGTCTAGTGAAATTTAGGGTTATAACAAGTAAGCTACATTCATATATTGCAGCACTAAAAGCACCTACAAGAAATTTTAAATTTTTATTAATACACTTCCTTATTTGATTCTGACAAATGCTAGTACTTTGGTATTGATGAGTAATTATGCTTGGTCATTTTGAAGCCATTTTAAGGAATTTATTGTGAAGCTATTGTATTATAAACATTGTTGTTATAAAAATCTATTTGCTTCATCATATATCAACTATTTCTTTTATTGATAAAGTCCATATTTTATGAAGTACTAACAACAAATTGTGCTTGCAAAAGATATATTTTCTTGTTACTTTGTTATGGGTAGGTACATTTGAATACTTCATTAATTCATTGGTTAAAACCCTAGGAATTTCTGATTAGTGTAACTTGTGAGAGGGGATACTCTTATAGACACTTTAACCTTTGCCTTATCAAACCCCCAGGTCACTCAGGACATCTCCTCTAGGCCATCAAACCTAAATAGAAAGAGGTATCATGTTGAGGTGACAGTGAGAGGATAACCTCATGTTACGCCAATTTTCCTTTCCTTAACCCTTTCCTTTGGAATAAATACAAATTGAGCAATAACATTTTGGTGTCATTATCAGGGAACACTGAGTCAATTCTCCTCAAAGAGGACACTTTTCGGTAAGCCTTTCCTCAAAATCCTTTATTTTACAAATCTTACCTGGCAAATCCACTAAGGGTGATCCCCTCATCCCTTTTGATATTTTCAAGAAAACTAGCTAGTGACTTCAAAAATGACGACCCGTATCGGACGTTAGTACACACTTTCTTCTTCTACCATAGTTCCTATTACCCCTATATATCCTCCTAAATGGTCTCACAAAGAACCTTTTGGCCCTTTGGACTTAAATAACACCTAAGGAGGATTACATGATCTCCCCAAAGAGGTTGATTCCTGGATACCTAAATTCTTGGGAGAAGTGGGATCTTATGGAAACTCACATTGGAATAAGTTTTATGAGGAATATGAATTTCACCAATTGGGAGAAGAACACCCTAACACCTTCATGAGGAATTTTTCAAGCTCACTCACCAGGAGTGCCAAAGGATGAATTAATGGTCTCCTGAATGGAAGCATAAAAACCCCTAAAGATCTTGAAAGAGATTTCAAGGACAGATGGTGTAAAAAATAAAGTATGGCCTCCTTTTACTCTCAATACCTTGAAGTTTTCAAATAAACATACAAAGACATTAGGGAATTCAATGATAGGTTCAACACTCTCATTAGGAAACTTCAACCCAATTTTCTCCCAAAGAGCGCTATTCTCCAACATTACCTTAACTCCTTTGAAGTAACTTTACAATTTACCCTCAAGGATCGATTACCTACAACCCTAGAAGAAGCTCAAGATGTTCCCTGTCAGATTGAAGAGAATCTTAAGTTCGGCAGTGCCATCCATCAGGTTAATCTTTTTAACAATGATGACATATGGGAGCTAAATAAGGAAAGCATGGGAGGACTAGAGCATGACCTCCTAGAGATTCTAGAGGTAGAAAACAATACTTTCCATAGGAAATGGAGCACATGTTTCTCAAACATGAAAGATGTCTTAAATTTTTCAAAACAAAATGAACCCTCTAAGGATCTAAGTACATTTGAAGGAATCACTCAGTTAGAAAGGTCACTATCACAAATCCAAGAGCCTCTTTCTATGAGACCTCCTCAAACAATAAAATATCATACTCAAAGAGAACAAATTTGTCTAAACACTTTGAACCTACAAAATGTTGCAAGACAAGAAGATGATCCTAAGACCTAGTCATGCAAGGAATCCTGTTTTGAACATTATCACCCAAAGGATACTCATGAGAAACCTAATTTTGTAGATTCCATATTCAGCTTGTTCACGCAAAGTCAAATCCAAGAAAATCAAGACATGAGGAAGACTAGGATTCAATACTTGGGCCAAACAAATGAGAACTCAAGGGTAAAGCTTGAAGAGCCCCAGGTGTATGCTGGAAATCTACCCCAACATTTCCCAAAAACTAGCAATAATAGGACCAAACTAAGCACTAGTATGGCCTATATCTTACAAAAGGTTAAAAGGATTCGTGAAATGTTGAAAATCCCTTCTTTGACAAAGAAAATCCCATATGACTAGCTATCATTCGAAGAAACTCCCACACTATTACAAATTGGTCATTTTGAGCAAAATGAGCAAACACCCTTTCTCGCTTCCCTCCTAATAGATGATCAGGGACATATTGACTACAACTCGGTAGATCCATGTTTATTTCAAGGTTGGCCCACTCTTCCATTGACAGAAGAAGACAATATTAGTGAGATAACATAAACTAAGGGAAAGGGTGACCAGAATATTCCTAGCAATCATGAGAACAATATTTCACTAGGTAATGATGAGGTGTTGCATTTGCACGAAACATACATAAGGGATAGTGCATTGGTAGGACCCCGTCCCATCATTCTGGAGAAAGAAAGAGATACAAATTGGGCTGATTATCCTGACGATGCCTCTAAACATATCTGAAGACTGAGATGATTATTCTTCTACACAAGAAGATGACTATTTGATAAGGTTTAGAAAGAGAGAAGTTGGTTTCGTCAAATGGGAAGGGGATGATATCGGAATTAGGGAAAGACATGAGCCAAACAAAGAAATTATTCCTGTATTTTCCCCTGATGATTCTGTTAGATAATCCAAAATAAAAATATCATAGTTTAATAAGTTAGAATAAAATGATTATTAATTTAAGATATTAAATTAATAATCTAGAACATTTGATTAATAAATGGAGACATTTTAGAAATAGATTATTGTTGTAAAAGATATCACTCTAGAAAGGTGTCATATCTTAGGCTCTAAATTAGGAGTATAGTTAGAAGATTTTTAAGCTAACATTTATTGTAAATGGACACTTGTTTATTTAATAAGTGATCCATATCTAGAGTTTGTTAGGACATTTAGCTTATATATAGCTCATTGCAAGAGTGTTGAGTTGTTCGGGTGTAAACTCTTGCAAATTCTCATATGTAATTTCTTTTCCTATTTAATAAAAGTGTGTGTCTGAGAATACTTCTGCCATTATTGTGGTATCAGAGCTCTGATAATGTTGTTGAATTGAAGAGGAGATTAACTGATCAGAGGAAGAGATCCCAATGTTATAGGCCAAGGAAAAACGTCAGTGCATACTCTGTCAGTAAATTGGTCAGTTATTGTTCAATTTCTTTTTTTAAAAGGGAAAATAAATTTTGTTTTTGTTTTTTTTTCTTCTGCCATTATTGGACTCGGACAAACTGATTTTGCAAAAAAAGAAATCTTGAAAATTGACAAATTAATCCCTGGAAAATAATTTTCTGGCAAATTAATTCCTGTGCTAAATGCTCACAGCCTCTTCAATCCACTGTTATATCAATTATCACTGTTATAATCTTAAGACTATGATAAGCATTCCAATTCAACAGTCCATTTACATTTAAACATAGGTGACATTTTGTTTGAATGGTCCGACCTGCCGGATCAGATAAACACAGGTAACATTTTGTTTGAAAGAACTTGCACGATTTAGAAGAAGAGAATTTTTCTGTAGTTTATAGTTTGGTCGGAGATTGGCGAGAGGAGGATTCGAATCGGCATCAAAGGATCCATTTACATCATTCGTTGTCCAGGGTTTAATTTAATTCATGTCTTTGATGCCTCAGACATTGTTTATAGTGGAGAAATTTGGCTAGTGGTGTTTCAGGCCAGCGCACTTCATCAATAAATTGTGAGCGTGGATCGAACATGCCACCTTCAGTGATGTGATTCGGCATAGAGTTGTCTGAAGTATCCTTCCCATTTCTTTGTCTCCAACAAACTTGAGACACAAGCTATATCTCACGATGTGACATATATTTATCCAAACCGTGCTTCCTTATTGTTTCATCTACTCTGGAGACATTGCAAAGCTACACATTCCAGGGATGCATTAATGGAAAAAACCTTCCTTGGCATCAGCCACACCAACAAGTTTCCCATCAATCTCTGTGAGCGATGCGATTGTATGCAGATTGGTTTCTATTCTGTCAATCTATAGATATGCGACTATATGCAGATCGGTTTCTACTAGCAATCTATTCTAGAAANATTGTTTAATTCTTTTGATTGGCAACAGATAGATAACAACAGGTGGAATAACTGAATGTGCCTCCAATATTCACTATCAGAAGAATGGAAGGGTGCACACATTTAAAAAAAAAATAAAGGACATAGGATCAATATATGTCGACTAGAACACTGAAGGTGCTACTTGTCAATTCTAAGAGGCTGCACAATACCGACACTCTCAAGAAAAATGGTGCATGTATGCTAATTAAAGGTTGGAGTGCACAATTGTTTGTCACTATGAATCTGATGCACGCTGTGTTGAGCAATGCTTGAAGAATAATTAGTTGTTCTTTTGAACATATAGATAATTAAGAACATTTCAAATTTGTCTTGATTATTGATAGTTTTATTTCCACATGTGAATTTTCTGATTGTTGTTACTTGATTTTTTCAAAGGAAATAGTGAAGTAACATTATTTCTTTCAGGCAATCAAAAGACTTTGTAAGCAAAGGTTTACTTGCAGGTCTATCAAAGGATACAAGCATATCAAGTGATTGTTTTTTTTTTAGAGTAACAATTTTTTTGTAACTCAAAGTCTT
>ML781359.1:313195-354445 GCA_009831015.1 Picea engelmannii | reverse complement strand
GTAAAGTGTAAAATTTTGAAAGTTACTTGGAATTTGACTAGAGCCAAGTGTCAATCTCAGTCATTTTTCTCCTATTTCAACGACTATACGAGGGTCAAGACCAAGCCCCAATAGATTGGTTTTTTTGTGTGATGTGTTTAGTGTGTTTCTCATCTTGATATCTCTTTGCTTGATTCTTTTTTGGTGCGAAGATTCAACACTACAATGTCAAAGTTAATTAATTTGTTCTCTGACTCCGATAAACTTGAAGGCACAAAATCATACAAGACATGGAAACGTCTCATTGAATGCACTCTCGTTTACAATGAAATTTGGCGTGATATATGTAATGAAGATACTAATCCAAATAATCCTACAGATGCAGCTACATTAGCAAAATGGGAAGTTAAAAATACCAAAGCATTAGCACTTATTAAATCTTTAGTTAATGATGAGATGTATGTTCACATTGAAAATACTACTGATGCATGGTCTGCTTTGAAAGTTTTTAAAGATTTATTTGATACTCAGCCCGAATCAAAGAAATTTGATATTCAATTAAAGTTGCTCCAATAGAAATTGACTGAAGGAGGTGATGTACATGAATATATTTCCAGACTTAAGAACATTAAGTAGGAAATACTAAACATTGGTTTTCAAGCAGTAGATGATAGTTTCATGACCACAATTTTAATCGCTGGATTGCCTTCTTCCTATACACATTTTTTGGAAACTTTACAAGTAACTGGCAAGTTAGATAAGCTTACATTTGATGAACTAAGTGAACTATTATCTTAACACAACAAAACTTTTGGAAAGAAAAAGCTGGTTGGGGAAAATGTTTTTTTTACAAAATCTAGCAAAAGTAAGTCTTCAAATGACAGTTCTAGCAGCAGAGGAAGAGGAAATTTTGTACAAGGTCGTGTTCGAAGCCAAAGTAGAGAAAACTATTTTCAGGAAGAGGAAACAGTCAAGGCAGAGGGTATTTTCAAGGCAGAGGATATTTTCACGCAAGAGGAAATAGTCAAGGCAGAGGCTATTTTCAAGGCAACAGTGAAGGTAGAGGAAAAACTCTACACAGAGATCAAAGCAGAGGCAGAGGACAGAATTTCGGTAGAGGGAGAGATTTCAGTCAAATTGTTTGTAGAAGATGTAACAAATTTGGTCATTATGTAGAAGATTGTCGAACTTCCATTGATAAAATTTCCAAGTTTCATCAAAACACAAAACAGTTTGCAAATGATCGAAATGATGATGGTTCAGAATATGTGTTTACCTCATCTTCAACATTACAGATTTCCACTGATTTTCAAAGTGATTATGAAGATGTTTGGATTTTAGATTCAGGAGCATCTCAACACATGACTTTCAGACGTGATTTGTTTTGGAATTTTCAAGAATGTCATCTTAATTTTGTCTTTCTTGCAAATAATACCAAACATGCTCCTTATGGAAAAGGAGTAGTTAAAGTTTATTTACCTGATATTGGAGAACGAATGATTTCAAATGTATGGTATGTACCCACCTTTAAAAAGAATTTGTTGTCTTTAGTCACGATTCGACAAGCAGGACATCAGGTGATTATGGAAGATGGCTTAGTTAAGATTAATTCAGTCAAACAGAATATGAAAACAGTGATGACAGGTTATGAAGATGGAAAATTGTTAAGGATGAAAGGGACCATTATTCCACGACATTCAGACTTTGCAGGAATAGTCAGTACAGGTGTCTCACCTATCAGATTGTGGCATGTGAGATATGGACATCTCAACTTTGAAAGTCTCTCTCAACTACAAAAACAAGGGATGGTTAAGGGACTTCCCACTTTCAAAAAGGAAAATTCAAAATGTGAAGCATGCATTTATGGAAAATAGAGTCAAGAGAGTTTTTCAACAAGTTCATGGCGTGCAAATTGGCGATTGCAACTAGTTCACAGTGATGTTTGTGGACCCCTAGAACCTTCTTTCGGTGGTTGAAAATATTTTTTACTCTTTGTTGATGATTTCAGTAGAATAACTTGGGTTTACTTCTTGAAGAAAAAGTCAGAAGTATTTGAAAAATTTAATATTTTTTGTCAACTTGTTGAAAACGAAGTTAAGGAAAAGATAGGCACTCTCCGGACAGATAATGGACGAGAATTCACTTCTAATGAACTCAAAACTTATTGCACAAACAATGGGATAAGAAGACATCTTACTAATTTCTACACTCCTCAGCAAAATGGAGTCGCAGAACGAATGAATCGCACTTTGTTAGGAATGGAAAGATCCATGTTAAGCTTTAAAAATTTAAGTTCTACATATTGGGCATAAGAAATCCATACAACTATCTACTTAAGGAACAGATCTCCAACTGCTTCTTTGGATGGAATCACACCTTATGAAGCATGGTTTGGTTTCAAACCTCGAGTTAAACATCTTAGATTTTTTGGATCGGTATGTTATGCCTTAGTTCTAAAAGAAAAATGAACTAAGCTTGACTTAAGAAGCTTGAAATGCACCATGATTGGGTATTTTGATGAGAAGAAAGGGTATCGACTTTTGTCCAATGGAAAATTTATTGTGAGCAGGGATGTAGTTTTTGATGAAACTAAAAGTAAGAGTGATGAAGAAATAGAAATTCTTCTTCAAAAATTAGAAACTAAAGGAAATCAAAGAAAAGGAAAAGTGCAAAATCAATCAAATTCACATAATTGGTATGAACTTGATTTTCCTTCATCTGCAGATGATATATCCAGTCCAGTTACTTAGACAACATCATCTGGGTCTTCCAGTAGTTCATCTAACTCTCCTAGAAGTGGCAGTTCATCTGAAAATGATTCTCCACCTCCAGAATCTTCAACTGATCGACGAACATCAGTTTACATTAACCCAATTTACAATAATGGTAATTCAGATCCCCAAACCAGTGAACATCAACTACCAAAATGGGTAGTTCAACTTTTGAAATATGTAAGGCCTGATGAGTAGAATAAAACAGGAACAAGGGGATCACACAACAATGAAGGGAATTTTGCCTTGGTAGAAAATGCTTTTACTGAACCTTCCACATACAAAGAAGAAGTCAACCATAAAGAATGGCAACATGCTATAGTTGAATAATATCAAGCAGTAATTGATAAAAACACTTGGAAACTTGTTGATTGTCTTATAGGTGTTAAACCCATCGGATGAAAATGGGTTTACAGAATTAAATACAATCAACATGTCGAAATTGACAAGTACAAAGCACTACTTGTGGCTAAAGATTTTGCAAAACAAGAAGGCATTGATTATGAGGAAACTTTTACTCCTACAGCTAAATGGAATACCATCCAATTAACACTTGCATTGGCCACTCTGAAAGGTTGGAAAGTTCATCAAATGGATGTAAAAATTGCTTTTCTCAATGGAGACTTACAGGAAGATGTATATATGCAACAACCACCAGGTTTTGAAATTGCAGGGCAGGAACATAAAGTTTGTAAATTAATTAAGGATTTATATGGGTTAAAGCAACTCCCCGAGCTTGGTATACCAAAATGGATGAATACCTTAGAAAGGTTGGATTTCAACGAAGTGAATCTGATGATACTTTGTATATCCGTCAACAAGGTCCTTATCTAGTGATTCTTATTATGTATGTAGATGATTCGATCATTACAGGAAACAATGATGATCATATTGAACAGGTGAAAAAGGAGTTACATCCAGGTTTTAAGATGACAGATTTGGAACTACTTCACTACTATCTTGGCATTGAAGTATTCCAACATCCACATCATATTTTCATTTCTCAGAGTAAGTATGCAGCAGAAATTCTTCATCGGTTTGGCATGTAGGATTGCAAACCATCTCTTACCCCTATGGAACAAAACTTGAAACTTTCAAAATTTGAAGGGGGGGGGATGGTAGACAGTACTATTTATAGACAATTGATTGGCAGCTTGATTTATTTGACAAACACTCGACCAGATCTATCTTATGCAGTCAATATTCTTTCACATTTTATGCAACAACCACAGGGTAGCCACTGGAATGTAGCCAAAAGAGTTCTTTGATATATCCAAGGAACAAAAGATTTTGGTCTTCTTTACAAAAAGACTAAAAATTTTGTACTTGGTGGATTTTTAGATGCCGACTTTACCGGAAGTATTGATGATCGAGCATCAACACTAGGTTATTTAATGAACATGGGTTCAGCTGCAGTGTCATGGAATTGTAAGAAACAAGCTATAGTGGCTACTTCTACAGCAGAAGTAGAATACATCTCAGCATGGGAAGCAACATGTGAAATTGTTTGGTTACGTAGAATTTTACAGGACTTGGGCATTTCTCAAGCATAAGCTACATCATTATTCATCGACAGCCAGTCAGTTATTAAGCTTGCCAAGAATCTAGTTTTTCATTCAAAGACAAAGCATGTGGACACCTAGTATCATCATATCAGATCATTCATTGCAAAGGATGTCATCAAACCAATTTATTGTCCTTCAGAAGATCAAATCTCCGACATTTTCACAAAACCTCTTGGCAGAATAAAATTTACTAAGTTCAAGGATGAACTTGGTATCTGTTGTAATGTATCTTTGGATCATAGGGGGGAATGTTAGATAATCCAAAATACAAATATCATAGTTTAATAAGTTAGAATAAAATGATTATTAATTTAGGATATTAAATTAATAATCTAGAACATTTGATTAATAAATGGAGAAATTTTAGAAAAAGATTATTGTTGTAAAAGATATGACTTTAGAAAGGTGTCGTATCTTAGGCTCTAAATTAGGAGTATATTTAGAAGATTTTTAAGATAATATTTATTGTAAATGGACAGTTGTTTATTTAATAAGTGATCCATATCTAGAGTTTGTTAGGACATTTAGCTTATATATAGCTCATTGCAAGAGTGTTGAGTTGTTCAGGTGTAAATTCTTGCAAATTCTCATATGTAAACTTTTTTCCTATTTAATAAAAGTGTGTGTCTGAGGACACTTCTGCCATTAGATTCTCCTTTCACTTTAGAGGAAGACTTTGATAAAATACAATGGCCAAAGAAGGAAGAGTATCAACAACTCTTAGAAAAATACAAGGACAAAGAAGTTGGGACTGTCAAATTGTTAAAGAAAGAATAATATGATATGTTGTTCAAGACATCCCAGCAAGAAGTCTTCATAATAGAACCCCACCCTTATCCCTCAAGAAAATACACCAAGGTTGTACAAAACACAACTAGATTCAAGACCAAAGATTACAAAGAGGGAGACATAGTCTATATGTGGGACACAAAGAAGGGAGAGCCTACTAATGTCAAGGGAAGTGCACAATTTTGGCTTCGACCCTTTAGAGTTGGAAGAAAGTCAGTCAATTATGCCTAATATTTATCTGCATTGGAAGGAACAAGGAACCCATTACCAGTTAGTGGGAATCTCTTCAAACCCCATCAGGGGGCACAGACTTGAATTCACAGGTAACTACAGGTAAGTAGGTAGGCATTTTCAATCATTGTATATACCATCTACATTTCATGCTAGAGTAGTTGTATTTCCATTTGTATATATGCTTGTTTATTTTCATATACCATATATGCGTCGGGCTTGATATCACCACTCCAAATGATTAATAATAATTTTTGGTTGAGATCAAGCAGGTCACAGTTCATTCCAGAGATGATGATGTTCTCATGTGCTCTATGGTGAGCACATGTCCCTGGGTTGGAGCCAGATGTTATCCCCTAGCAGGCTAGAGATAACTAAGGATATTATGTCTTAAGGCCCACAAGTCCTAGACATGGAGTACCAAGAGCCATATTGAATTGAGCATGGCCCTGGAGGGCCCATATTTCTTCTTCAGTTCCTGCACCTTGTTAGAAGCAGCAACATCCATCCCATTGGCCTGGTCCTTCAGCACCAATGGGTCTTTCTCCATGATGTAATGAGTCTAGGTATCATGGTATGTGTCACTCTGATTCTAAAAACTTATTTTTACTTCTGGCATGTGCTTGGACCTTATACCTTTCCACTTGTCCACACATAGGGGGAATAATAGGATTCCCTAGCAAGTTGGTTCCCATAGGTTTTGAGTTTCCTATGGGTGGGTTCATGAAAGGTCATCGACCATTCCCACCATACTTATCACCTTTCATATTTTTCCCTCTCATCCATCCCCTACATTAGTTCAGGCATTGGGTTTTCCAAGCTAGCAAAGGGTTGTACCTTACCTTGTGGGAATAAGGGGATAAAGGCCCAAAGGGTAAAATTAGCTGGAAAAATATAAAATCCAAAAGAAAAAACTTCTCAGATGCTTCGCCCAGGGATCCCCGAGAAAGAAATAAAAGGATTCTTAGCAAGAAACAAAGGGACCCATAAAATAATAAAATCAAGACCTAGTTGGAGGATAGGGGGTCTCATCATGAGCCATCCTATTAGGTCCATGGGCATGTAGTGATATGACACTACCATTAATCTAGTCACCATGCCATTGTGGTGGCTCTTGGTGGCATAGCCAAGAGAAAGGGCATCTCATCATGAGCCAACCTTCTCATCTTCGTGAAATGCTTGTGGGTAACATTGTCACCACTGGTCACTACGCCAGGGTAGTGTCCCCTAACTAGTCTCTTTAAAGAAAAAGAAATAAGATAAACAATAAAAGGCATTGAATGGGATTGGAAACATTTGCATCCATGACAAGGTGTAGCTCACCCTCTTCATAGGCATGCACAAGTAAGCCATGGATTCCCCTATCATCACTACACCCATTTCTCAAACATCCATCACCACCTCATCCACTCACATGGCCTGGATTTGTCTTCACCTGGAAACATCACATGTCTAATGAGAATTATCCCAATAGGACCTCCTATCGTCCTCTCCAAACCTGGCTTGTAGAATAACATAACGTCTTTGAGCACTTGTCTGGGAAAGGGGGCTTTTATGCACATGTTTAAATAACTCGATTATTAGATGTGATTGACATTGCAATGATCCATGTGACTTGTGAGCCCATGGAGGGCATACTTGTTGTTGTTGTAGGACCACACCCAACAAAAATGTACACATGGGGAGATGATTAGTTCGGACCTCCATAGGGTTGAAATCCACTAGATGGATGTTGAGACCCCAGCTAGGGGTAGAGACAAGACAGAGGCTTGCACCACAGAGAGAGGAGGATGTTCCACCAAAGACAACCTCACAGTCATGGACCCAGGGGGTTCTTTACCTCCTACTATGATGTTGGTTGTGAAAGGCCCATGATGTCACCTATGTGACCCTTGATGTCACCAATGTTTGATGGACACTTTGGAGGAAGTTATGTGCCAATTCACACGTGTGGTTTGATCCATAGGCCTTGGGAGGCCTAACAGTTTGCTCGTGGAGGCCAAAGTTTCACTAGAGAGGCCTAACGTTGCCTTAAAGGGGCATGAAATCACCTATTTTGCTTGATTTAGGGGCATGAGTTTACATAACATCACATGTAAATTGGCCATGTCGGCCTTTTTGACTTAATTTTGGTCATTGTAACTGTATAAATAAGGGGGAAATCACTCTTATTTTTCATAATATTTCACTCACACAAGTGTGAGTTTTGAAATGTGCACCCTAATTAGGGTTACTTAGCTGAAATTTGGTGCTCACTTCTTGAAGGAGGCTTATGTTGGACTATTTTGGCATTTTTCTTGGTGGAAGTGTTCAACTAGGCCATTTGCTAGATGATTCTTGGTGAATGTAAGTAAATTTTTTGCAATTCTTCTTCATTGAATGGTTATAGTTATATTTATCTTGCATTTATACTAATATTATGAAATTTCTAGCTTAAAACCCTAGGAGGCTAAAGCACATGTTATTTTCCTTGCCTTAATAACTTTCACCTACTAGATTATGCTAGAAAATTGATTTTCTTGAAGGTTTTTCTAAGGGCCTTGCCATTGCAACACCCTAACACATTTTTCTTCATCTAAGCCATCATATACTTCATATTTGAACTAAAGAAGGAGGAAAACTACTAGGGCCTAGGGTTACCTACTTCCTAGTATCCATTTTCCCCTAGGGTTTGGTGATTGAAGCCTTGGGATACCAACACTTCAATTATTGACCCCTCTTGTGTATAGTTCTCTCATTATCATTTGTTCCTTCAAGATTTTCCGCTGCCTAAAAGGACTCCATTTACCCTAAAAAATCATTGATCTAAACCTTGTTATTGAGTGATTGACAAAAACTACTATCAAAACATTTACCTTGAGCTCTCTACTAAATACTCCTAACCTAAGAATAGTTTATTCTACTAACCTATTTGTTTTTTTTTACTAAAGTAAGATACAAACATCTATTGCAACACTAAAATCACCTAAAAGCAATTTAAAAAGTTGATTATTACACTACCTTATTTTCTTCTGATAAATGCTAGTACTTTGGTATTAATGAGTAATTATTCTTGGTCATTTTGAAGCCATTTTAAGGCATTTATTGTGAAGCTACTGTCTTATAAACATTGTTGTTATAAAAATTTGTTTGCTTGATCATATATCAACAATTTATTTTATTGATAAAGTCTATGGTTTTATGAAGCACTAACAACAAGTTGTGCTTGCAAAAGATATATTTTCTTGTTGCTTTGTTCTAGGAAAGTACATCTGAATACTTCATTACTTCATTGGTTAAAACCATGGGACCTTCTAATCAGTGTGACTTGTGAGAGGGGATACTTTTATAGACACTTTAATCTTTGGCTTATCAAACCCCCAAGTCACTGGGGATGTCTCCCCTGGGCCATCAACCCTAAATAGAAAGAGGTATCATGTTGAGGTGACAATGATAGGATAACATCCTGTTACACCAATTTGCCCTTCCTTAACCCTTTCCTTTGGAATAAGTACAAATTGAGTGATAACAAGAACAATAGTGCATTTTTTTCATGTTTATTGCAACAAGCATCCTAATCTTTTGGATGAGAACCTACATTACATTCAACATGCTTACAACCAGGATAAACACTCTTCAACTCAAACATCTCCATTTGAGGCATGTTTTATTTATTTGCCAAAATATCCTTTAGATTTTATATTTGGGAAAGACATTTATATTGATGGTCAATATGACATTGATAGGGAAAAGAAGTTCATTGAAAAAATTCAATTGGTGCATCAAATGGTACAAGAATAGTTGGAAAAGAGCCAAGCCAAGTACAAGACAGGACATGACAAGCATCATGTTGATCACCGTTTCCAATTTGCCGATGAATTTTGGCTTTACATTAGAAAAGAGAGGCTTAAAGGAGAAGGTAAAAAACTGAAACCAATTAGATATGGACCTTTCAAGATTCTTGAAAAGATTGGTAACAATGCCTTCTGTTTGGATTTGCCTCCTTATATGCAAATGTATGCATTTGTCAATGTTGAGAATTTGAGATTGTATGAGCCTCATTTGATTTATGATCAAGGATATCATGTTAATATTCCTTCCATAGATGAGTTTTTGCCAGAATATCTTTCAAAACTACATGAAGACACAATCCTTGACATGAGGATGAGAACTACAAAATAAGGGAATGTGGAATACCTTCGAGTTGGTCTTAAAGGAAAAAATCCAAGAAAGGCCAAGTTGATTGAGGTTGGAAAGGTGAGGAAAATGTACCCTCATCTTTAGATTGACTAAAAGTAGTCTTTTGGAGGTCCAAAAGCTTCCCAATGAGGAGGTGAGATCCAGGGGATCAAAATATGCTAAAAAATCAAATCGCTTGGAATTGCTTCAAAACAAACACATGTGTAGGCCTTGTCCTCACAATCCTAGTGCAACTTGAACGAGTTAAAATGGATGTTGTATGAGTGAGATATCACGTTCTGTTCTCTTTGCCAAATAGGAAAAATTTTATTGGTTGTACAATCTGTATAGTCCGTACAGTGTTGGCATGGAATGTCTATACTGACACATGGCAGGGTGACATGGAATGTTGACTGGGTAGAGGTGTTGACATGGCATGGCCATACTACTAATGTGGCATGTCTGTAGTGGACACGTGGAAGGTGGTCGTACCGACACGTGGCAGAGGTAACATGGCATAGGTTGACAAGGCAGATGAGTTGGAAGTTGAGTTGGACCTGTCAGATGGTGACATGTGGCAGTATTGGTGGACCAATAAAATGGTGCCACATGGCCTAGAAATGGGCTTCCATGTGGCAACCCCTCCAATGCATAAAAATGGTTTGATGTTCGCGGGGGTTGAACCCGCGACCTCCGGGGACAAGTGGCACATTTTGGCATGGGTCCTGCTACCAGATCGCCCATGCTTTGTTCCTTAACTTTAGTGCTTAAACCTTATATTTAATTTTACGCAAATGATCATTCGGGTGCCAAAAGGCTCAGGGCTAACCCCAACCCTTGGTCTTATGCTAACACATGACCATCACATAACAATTCGTGTGTGGTTTTTTCAAACCACTCCACACATCTGGCTCGACACTTATCAACCACTAGTGCGAGATTAAATGTCAATCCAACGGTCCTCCACCCACACATCAGACACTTGTCAACACCACAGCCAAATTGGAAACAGTCCCGACTTAAGCACCCAGGGTCCGACCACATGGGGGGAATACGCCCAGGACCTCCGTCGAGAAAAGGGACCAATGCACTAACGGTGTGAAAAATTGCCAGTTTTTGTAGGAAGATGGCGTGCTGGGTTTTTGGCACGAAAAACACCTGTGAGCCAAGTTCAGTCAGTCTAGGTGCGTTTTGGAGAGCAGAGACAACAAAGAATTGGGAGAAACTTCCAGGGAGTGATTCCAACTCAGTTTTTGGCCAAACTAGGTGTAGGAAGAGCCCAACTAAGGGTTTTTGGACGTTTTGGAGCCATTGAAGCCATCCATTTCTCATTCTGAGAATTGAAAAGAACTGATTTTGACACTTTGATCATTAATGAAAAAGATCCATTAGAAGTTGGACCAGGAGATGTATCCCAAGAGAGGGGTGAAATCATTTATCATTTTGTTGTGTTAATGTGTGTATTATGATGGTTGTTTATGACTGTTTATGGTTCTCATGATTAAGTAAAAAAAAAAATCATTAATCTTTATGTGTTTGTAACTTGATCCTATTACTCAATCACATACCATTTCACTTGCAATTTAAAAAAGATTCAACCCTTTACATTTTTAGATCACTTACTAACACAACATCCTTATGAAATGACCCCCTGTGAGCCCCCCAAAATGTTTGTTCTGGGGATCCCCCCCTTGAATCCTAGACAAGGGGGGTCTATATGGGCCCCATTATGCCCCCCCCCCATGATGTGCCCAACATAATGAACAATGTGTGTGTATTCGCAAGACCTAGGACACATGCCAACCATTGGAAACCACCTAGTGTCACTAACATCTCCAACCATAGGCCATGGCCATGAAAAACACCTTAAACTCATGCATCCAAGGCCATAAAAAACACCTTGAACTCACAATAAATATTCAACTAAGAAAAACACCTTGAAACAACATACATTACATCCCAAGTGTATCATTTACCTCTTAGTGGGCATATTAGCACCATTAAGGTTTTTGGTGAAGCATGTATCAATCTGAAGACTTGGACTAAGGTTAAATGATGAAACTTGCTCATTAGGCCTAAAGTATATCTTGCATGGTCCAAGAGACATCAACGAGTCCTCAAAACTATAATGATACAAAATCACTACCATAGTAGTGGCACTCCCACCACTTCCTATTGAACATCCTCTGGTACATCTACTAGATCAATCTTTGGGGATATTAAAAGTAAAATACTCAATGTTCCTACATACCTCTTGTAGCACATGTGTTGCTCATGGATTTGTTGGTGCGGCTACTCATGCATCTACTGGTGTAGCTATTGGCTAGGAAATTATAGCCTCAAAATGATAACAAGGAATATTCCTAGGGAAATTGTCAAGTCTAACTAGGCATGTATCTACATCACCTAAGTCATGTTTTGTCCATATTATTATTGCATAATAAAAATAACATTGTATGCCTCTTTGAAATCCAAAATAAAAAAATCAAAAAATCAAAAACCAACAGAAACACATGATACTATGTCTAACCTATATCTCCCCAATGAGATCCTAGAGGTGAGATAAGATCCAAGTCCTAGCGAGAGTCCATCCTTTCATATGGATAGTCCTTGATGGCCATTATCCGGTTGGTAAAATAGTCAAAGAATTCATTATCATACCCTGCCAATGGATGAATTCCACCTAAGTGGTGCATAAAATATATCCATGGTGCCATACGAGGTTGCCTTGATCCTAATACTAGCATCATGCATAGATGTCAAGTCAATGGAGTCTCTCAAAGAAAAAAATATAGATGATACTCCCATAACCAAAGTTCTTCTTCTCACTCAATATCACTTTGGTTGACTGCTCTTTGATTTTATTTCGAAGAGAAGTTGACTGGTCATATACTATGGGAGTCATGCATTAGACTTCATAATGAAACAATGGATGGGAGGTTTGAGGTGACCTCATCAACACCAACACTCTAGTCAAGGTTTACATGATTTTCCTCAGGCTCACATCTTGTATGGAAGAAATAACAACCCAGTTGTTATTATTCAATGTGCCTAGTTGGAAATACAAATCTATGCATCCATCCACACTCTTAGTAGATCCTCCTTGTCCTCATCCATAAAATATTAGTTGACTCACCTCACTAGAAAAATCCTATCTGAAATTATATATTATCCATTGTGATATCTAAAATATCATCATCAATGTTGAACGCCTGTGTCTCAAGGTGTCACATCTAGATAACGTGTTGCAGAAGCCTTAAGTGACTTCTCATGTTTACACATTTAAAGAACGTGAGGATCCTACAAGCACATAAATTCCATACCACCAAATTATTCCTCGTAGCTTCAATATGCTCTGCCTCGTGCTCATTCTCTCAACCCTCCATAGGTCAACCAATCGGTCACTTGAATTCTATAGTGCCACCAAGAACAAAACTTAGGAATATACTCTCTAGTACCTGGGTAATCAAGTAGTATGGATAGGGGTACGATTGAGCATTCTTAGTTGGTTCCCTATGATATTGGGCTGAGTACTATTGTTTGGCCTTGCATGTATATCCAAGAGCTATAGCATAGGGAAAACCCTTGTCCATAGACACCTTTCCCACCCTAACCAAAGGGGAACATACCATAATAGGTACAAACAAGATGTTTTGGACACACAACCATGCCTCTTACATTATGGTTGTGAATTGACTACACATTTGTTATTGTTAAGAATTTGGGCATTCTGACGTTGCAAAAGTATTCAGATCGTAGTATAAATTCACAAGAGTATTAAAAATTAAAAAACAATATGGGTCCTTCCCACACACTTATTTGAGACCTATCCCATTATATTCCTCTTTTCATCCTGATTGCAGTGGTACCTATCAATTTTCATCCTATTTTTTTCTATGGACCCAACCCCCCTTCCTTGCACCCTCGTCTTCCTCCTATCCCACCCAACTCCTTATCTTGTGTTGATCATTGTGGTATCATTATACCTAAGAATCAATAATGGCCCATACCACCCTCTCTCATAACCTGGAAGATTTGGACACTAAGGTAACCCACATGTCTGAAAACATGTCCCAACAAATGAACTCCCTCGAACAAAACTTGGACACCACCACCAAGAACTTGAATGCACTCACCCAACAACTCCATGAACTTATGTTGCAAATCAAGGGTAAGCACCAACAGTACCATTCTAAGGCTCCTCACTCTTCCCATTATGAGCATACTCATCTTTCCCACTCCCCTTGGGGTTCTCCAAATTCCTGTAATAAGGTGCCCAAAGTTGAGATGCATAAATTTGATGGATTGGACTCGGTTGGGTGGGTATCCTAAATGGAACACTACTTATCTCTCCATGATATTCAAGATGATGAGACCAAAATCCATGTGCGAGTTCAGTACTTGGATCAAGAATGATGGAAATGGTGGAAATGGCATAATAAATGCTATCCGGGACAACCAACTTGGACCATGTTCACCAAAGAAGTCTGTTCCCATTTTGATAGGGAATCTCATTTTTCGGGAAGAATCACCAAGATGAAACAAACAAGGTCAGTGGAAGACTTCATCACCGCATTTGAACAATTGGCTATCAAAATTGAGGGCTTATCTTATGAGTTCTATCTTGAATGCTTCATCAGTGGCTTAAAGGATGCCATTTAGGCTCATGTTTACATGCACCATCATGTTACCTGGTTACAAGCATGAAAATTAGCATTGGATGTTGAGACCACTATTCATGCCCAACCTCTTAATTATGTGGTTCCCAACCTCCCTCATCCAGGGCATATTTATGATCTAAACCAAACTTTTAAATTCCAAAAGGTATCTCCAACAAAAATGGTTGAATGTCGAAAGAAAGGACTTTGCTATTACTTTGATGAAAAGTATTCTTCGGGACATAAATGTCATGAACAAAAGTAATTCCAAATTGATGGGTCAGTCGCCACCTCCGCTAAGGAAATCCTTCCAGGTGATTCCACAGACTCAGAGGACACACATACAACTTCCCCCATCCTCAATCTAGTCACATATCCTATGGAACCAAAGGAACATGCCATATCTCTCCATTCCCTCGTAGGTATTTTTTCTCCATAGACATTAAATTCAATGGCTAGATCAAACATAGGTTATTCATGGTGTTCATTGACAATGGTAGCACCCATAACTTTATTCATTGTAGGGTCACTAATGATGTCAATTGCTTTGTTAGATCGCTTTCTAATTTTCAAATTCTCATAGCTAATGGTGGTACAATGAAATGTAGGGGCCACTTTGACAATTTTAAACTCCAAATGGGCGATTATAACCTGAAAAACTCACATATTTTTCATTTCCATGGGAGGTTGTGATATTTTCTTGGGTGTTGAATGGCTTCACACTCTAGGTCCGATTACCATGGATTATCAAGAGTTATATATGAGCTTTAATCAAGATGCTCACACATATACCCTTCAAGGCCTACAAGATGGTTCCCCAGAAATGATCAGTTCTCATCGAATGGAGAAACTCCTGAAGAAAGGCCACCATGGTGTGATTTCTCAACTTAGTTGTATCTAGGTAAGTGATTAATCATCTCCTATATTCCATATTTTTCTACAACTAGTCTCGGACAAGCACCATAGTGTTTTTGAGATTCCCACAGACTTACCTCCCTCCAAGGGTGAGCATGATCACAACATCCCTCTCCTTCTAGGTAGTCATCCCCCCAGTTTACGCCCCTACTAGTATCCATTTTCTCAAAAAAATGAAATAGAAAAAATAGTGAAAGAATTATTGGAGGCTAGTTTCATTCACCCAAGTACCATCCCATATTCATCCCCTATTGTGATGGTCTTAAAAAAAGAAGGATATTGGTGCATGTGTCCATATTTTTTTCCCTTAATAAATTGACCATTAAGGATAAGTTTCACATTCCTGTCATTGCTTATATTTTGGATGAACTCCAGGGTGCCTACATCTTCAAAAAATTATATCTTCACTCAAGCTATCACCATATTCAAATGAATGAAGGAGATATTCCAAAGACTTATTTTCTAAATCATGAAGTCCATTATGAATTCATGGTATTACCTTTTGTACTTTGCAATGATCCATATACCTTCCAAATTCTCATGAATAAACTATTGAAGCCCTACATATGGAAGTTTGTTTTGGTCTTCTTCAATGACATCCTCATTTACAGCCACACTTGGGATGCCCATCTACACCATGTGGACAAATTACTCCAATTGTTACAAGACAATCAATTGTTTGTAAAAAATGCCAAGTGTTCTTTTGGGGCAAGCGAGATTGAATAGTTGGGACACATTGTGGGTTGTGAGGGGGTAAGAGTGGAACCGAGACCCACAACCTTGAAACACCTTTGGGGTTTCCTGGGCCTCACGGGATATTACAAGAAATTTTTCCACCTGTTATCACTCCAAGAAACTCTTTAGGGTTGTAGGCTAAAGATGCTTGGTAACTTAAGAATATGATATGTATGTGTGCTTGGAACAATGGGATAACTCAATGATTAATGTAATAGACAACTCATCATACATTCAAATGAAACAATGCTTTTAGAAAACAATAATCAGACAAGATATTTTAAAGAGGGGATGAAGAATACTAATCTTGATTGCCAAATACAACTAAGTGTAGGGCTAATACAAGGTAGTAAGAAATCCTTCACTTCAAGTTTATGACCTTAATAAAGAGATGATAGTCTTTAAAAGCTAAAACAAACTGAAATAAAGTACAGAAACAAGATGCATGAGCAATTCTGATATTGAAAGAAAAAGGAGACTGTAATTCTATTATCCAATAAGAGTCTATACAGTAGCAAAAAATCTATTCCCAGTTTGAACCCTTATTTCTTAGAAAAGATAGGCATTTATAGCCTTTTACAATCGGTTTTTTAGATCCTAAAAACTTGGATTTGTATCTAAATATAGAAAATAAAACTAACTAAATATAATTGATAAGCAAAGACTAATTCCTAGAACTCGAGCTGTCTTCTATGTTGATCTTGACATCTATACTTAATCACCTTTAGGACTCTGTTGTGTCGTGGAAGGGTAAAGGCACGTGTCTTCTGTAGCTGGACTCTGTTAATAACCATAACTGAAACTTTAGTTGACCAATTTAGCATTTGGTCTCAAAATCTCCATGGATCTCTGATGCTGAGTGTTTCTTGATTAGGTGGTTAATCCTTCGATGCTCTCAAACCTTTTTTAAATACTTCAAAATTTCCTCGATCCAGCTTATCTTTCCAAAAATTTCTTTCTGTACTTTCACCAGCTAATTCACCTTACGATCTGTTGGTTAGCTAGTGAAAGTTCTTCTTTTCACCAGCTAACTGGTTGTAAATTTACCCTTTGCGCTGGTGAAAGTTCTATATTTGGCCAAAAAGGAACCTTTCATCTCCAAAATTGTTGTTTTACCAAAAACTTAGTGTGCCTTTGATTTATCTCCCTGCATATTCACAGCAACCTGGGCCAGTACCTGTAGATCTGGATGTGACTTACTCTTCTGCTTCAATTTCTTAATTTTCCTCTTAAGGCATTTTGCTAACCACCAATAATTGTTATAGTCCTTGGTGATTTTCTTCTTTCTCTTTTTGTCTTTGACACTCTCATGAGCCAACTTCTCAAACGCTGCATTTGTCTCTGCAAAATTGTCAGATAGGGATTTGTATCTTTCCTTGATTTGTATTAGTTTCTTAATTTTTTGTGATTTCTTTGAATTTTTTCTCTTTGATGTTTCACCTTCATTAATGGGAGTAAAAGTCTCACATTCTTGTGCAATTTCCATGGAGTGTTCAGGTATTTTAATGGTTGGACTTTCATCTTCTTGCTCTAGCTTTGTTTCCGAGTCTGTGTATGGTAAATTGAGATTGTTTGTCTTTTTTCCTGTAGGTTGCTCTGAATTGGTTTCAAAATCTAATTTTTTCTTTGCTCTTTTAGACTTTATGCTGGAGATCCTGTCCTCTGGTGGTCCTGGAAGAGCTCTCCTCCTCCTTGAGCTGCTCTGAGGAGTTAACTTCTTTTTTCCATTTTTCTTCTGCTCATTCATAGGTTGAGTTTGAGTCTCAAAGCCTTCCCAAAAAAGAAAGTGTTTCCAATTCCTTCATCTTTGTCTGAGTTCTTCTAGAATTATCAGTTTTATCAAGCCAAAATGACAAAGGGTGTTTTTTCTGCTTATAGGTTTAGCTCTAATCTTTTTACATACTTTGGTTAGGCTTTTGTGGAGGAAGAAAGGTAAATTCAGGAGGGTCTTCCCTATGAAATGATCTAAAAGTTTGAAATGATATAACATTAGCTTGTCATACCTGCCTTCTGAGGTGATATAGAGTTGAATGCCTTTAAACAGGTCCTACCATTCATCTTCCAGATGAGAAACTGACATTCTTTTCTTCCAGGTGATATCTCTGAATTCTGCCTTAAGGTATACTTTAAAATTCAAATTCTTGGTTGTTGTTGTCTTAAACCAGCTCTGGCTTGATCTGGGTAAGCTAGTTGTTGTGGAAATGGCGGCTTCATTGACTATCATTTCTACAGAACCCACACTAGCTTTGTTTCCATCACATGATTTAGCAAATTCTTCAGCTGTTATTTGGTGGCAACCATTTTGTAACCTTTCAACATAACTCATGCAACCTACGTTTGAGAAACGTTTTTGCACATATGGATGTGACTATAAGAATGACAGGCTATCCAATTCTTTCCTCAGTAATAAACCACTTCGTTTCCTTGCCATCTGTGACTCGAACCTCGGACAATTGGCAGACAATGTCATAGTAACTTCCTGATTGAGCCAAGGTTTGGTGTTGTTGAAAACTCTCAATGTTGCCAATTCAAATATGGAACCATACCATATTACTTGTGAATAGTGCGTGTTCAAAATATGACATGCTGATTTGATGTCTCCAGGTGAGTGGTACTGGTCCTTTACCTGTGATGATGAATGTGAATTCATCATCTCCAATGTTATCATTGTTGAAGCATGCAATCATGAGCATGATCCGCCATAATATCCGATTAAAACATGCGTAACGGTATCCTCAACATCATTCACTTCGACCAACGCCTCATAATAATTATGTGACGTGTGTCGAGCGTGTCTTCTTTTCAATTTCTGAAATCATGGAATAAAAACATGTGTTTCGTGCTTTCACCAGCTAGCCTGTCTGCGGGAAAGTACTCCTTAACCGTTGAAACACGCTGCCTTCACCAGCTAACATCAACCTTACAACATGCGTTAGCTGTTGAAAATATTTTCTCGAAATTTTATAAAAACAACCTTTATGGATCAACTCATTTCTAAGGCATGAATTTAAAACCTAAGTTTTGACACTAGAAGAATCTAAAAACAAATAGAGAATCCTTCAGATGACTATGCTATCACCTCCAAAATGAAACCAAGTGACTGATTCATTTTGGGAGCTAACACCACCATTGTGGAAAAATAGCACAGCCATTGATGAACCTTCTTAAGAAGAATGCATTTCATTGGACATCGACAACAGAGCATACTTTCAAAGATTTAAAGTAGGAAATGTGAACTACCCCCATCTTAGCCTCCCATGATTTCAACAAAACTTTTGTTGTGGAATCTAATGATTCAAGAACTGGTATTGATACGGGATATTTTCATGGATGTGAATTATTAAAGAATTATATTAAATAAGCATAAAATGAAGTGCACCATAAAGAAGGAATAAAACAATAATGAAGAGACATATGCATCATATCTGAACAAAAAAAAACTTGATAATGGAGTTCATCCCTGGTGGACTATGTCTCCAAGTCCTTCTCTCAAATGGGTAGGAATTTTTATTAACTCAGCGAAAGAATTTGGCAAAATACATAAGTATACCTCATTATGGAGTTAAGCTGCAAAAGATTTTCTCATATCAGAAAACAAACAGCACCACTAAAATTGCAGCGTTGAATTACCCAAAAATGAATGTCTCCGCACCTTGATCTGACTCTGGCACTTTCAGGCCCATGAAAAAGTTTGTGTTGGTTTCCATGCCTACACCTGCAATAAATTCATGGGGAAAATTTCTTGTTTTTTGTGCCCTGTCCGTACGGTCACCCCTAGTCTTCCCCCTATGCACAGGTGAAGAGAAACACTTAAGTAATAATGGGGGTGGACTTTACCAAGTCACATGCCAGACCAAGTGGTTAGTGGACATTGCAAAGGTGGAGTTGATAGCGGAGATCCCGGGGTCAAACCCACAGGCCTCCCATTTTTTATATATGGTCACACATTATGGTATATTTGGTTGGTGGTTTTGGCAGAGAATTTGGTGGATACAGTTAAGTTTGGCAGAGCCTTTGACATATATAGTTAAGTTTGGTGGCATGGTTACATCTGACCAGATTTGGTGGAATCTTATCAAATTTGGCAGATTGGGGTTTGGCGCCAGCTAACTGATCCAAGTGGATATCGGTGGCCACCCACCTTTTCCTACTCGCTCAAAACAATTTTTTGGAAATTTACTATTTTTAGTAGTTTTTAACTTTTGAGGCCATTTTGAGGGCCTAAATGAAGGTTTTTCGGGATCGAGCTTCTCAAATACAGTCGAAGGCTCTAATTGATACACCAAACTACCCAAAACGAGGTCCACAAAAATGTTGGGTTTTCATCTTCCGAGATTAGGGTTTTTGATTTTCTTTATGATAAAAATACCTTTGGAGCCTCATTGTAAAATCATCTTCTCATGTATGTGAGTAGTCATCATGTCTCTTCTCAGATATAAGCTGCCACCATTCTAGCAATTACTTCACTCTATATGTTTACAGTCTTTGTACATTTTTGCTCATTAATAGAAAATTGTGTATTATTGTATCTCTATGTTTATGGTTGCATCTCTGATACATTTCTGTTATATTATTGGATATCCAAGATATCTCTAAACATTTCTTTATTATATCTCCGCTCTCATTTCATGCCGAAAATAATCTGGATCAGTGGTATCAGAGCAAGCTTCTCTTGATTTGTTTTTTTCAGTGCATGTACCCGACGAGGTCCGAGTATAGAAATTTGGGTCTCGATATTTTATCTTTGGAAGACAATCACTCTCACATGCCCAAGAAACCCTCCATGGCAGAAGAAAAGAAAAATGACAGAGCAGACGATTCTATCAATTTGTTTCTTGAGAAATATCTCACGCAACAAAGGGACGAAATGATGGAGAATTTTTCCCACATCCTTCAACACCTGCTGATAGCAACAGACACATATTCATCAAACAACCACTTTGGAATCACCTATCCTTTCAAGGTATAGGTTAATTTTGATATTCTCTTATTTGAAGGTCAGATAGATGCAGATGCCCTAGACAAATGGTTAAATCTACTAGAAGGTTATTTCTCTGTTCAACATTTTTTTGACAGGGAAAAGATCACCTTCACACTCCTTAAAGCTCTCCCCCATGTCAAACATTGGTGGGAAACTTACTGGGAGCAAAGTTCCACAGAAGAGTCTGGAATATATGGGGTTGATCCCACTTGGGATTTTTTTGTGGATGTGGTAAAGGAACAATATTACCCTATTGGACTATGAGGACCAATATATGAGATGGACCACACTACGGCAAGAGAGGGGCCAAGAAGTTCTGGAGTTCAGCAATACCTTCCATACCTTTTGCACCAAGTTGGGTATCAAAGACTCTGAACTACATTTGGTTTTGAAATACCATGGGGATCTACACAAATACATCCAAATTGAAATGGATTTTCTAGACATCTCATCACTCGGTGCTGCTTATCGATATGCTGTTAAAATTGAGAAGAAATTTAAGCACCAGAACAAACAGGAGTTCGAGTATGCAAATCCACAACAACCAAAGTATGATAAAGATGACCCTAACAAAAAGTCTCTCAAAAACCAGTCTAAGCCACAAGAAAAGAAGGGTCACGGGAAGATGAAGAAGGACACTAGAAAATGGTGTGATTTCCACAAAATCCCCTAGCACATCATCGATGAATGTTTCTCAAAACAATCATTGGTGGCCGAGATCAAAGACAGGGAGTCGAACCTTGATTCAGAATCTGATTCTGAAAATAATGGTAAAAGACAGATCATCGATGCAGACCTCACTGCTATTGTCGTGACTGCAACAATTAAACTAGAAGATCCAACAGATCCTGAAGAGGGGGAGCGCCTATTTCATTCACAGATGTGGGTGAAGGGGAACTTGCTGCATTTATTATTGATAGCAAAATCTAGAAGAACCTCATCTCAGCAGAGGTAGTCAAATGATTGGGATTGTTGACAACACCACACTCGCAACCATACAACATCAGGTGGCTCTTCCAAGGATGAGATATTTTTGCCAACCATTAGTGTCTATTTTCATACAACATCCAACGCTTCAAGGATGAGGTATTATGTGATGTTACCCCGTTGGATTTCTGTGATGTTCTCTTGGGCCAAACATATATGTGGAAGCACCATGTTATCTATGAGTCTCGACCCCATAGTGTCATTGTTACTCTGGGGAGTCATCTCTATAGGATACCAAAGGTGGTTCCAACTACTGTCCCACCTAAATAGTGTCACAAGGTATTATCTCATACTACAATATTTTGCTTCTTCACAATATGTTCAAAAGGTGAACAAAAGGATACTGCAACCACTACAGCCTTGGCCCAAGCACCTTCTATCCAAGAGAAGAAGGTCAAAAATATTGTAGCAAAGCACAAATATTCCTTCTGCACACAGAAATCTCATGTAGTCAAACTGGTTAAAAATGTCCAACCCTTCCAGCCATAAGTTCATGAAAACCTTAAAAAATCTAAGCTACGCAACTTCTCCAATAAGGCAAGAAACTCATCAAGATGTAGATTCAAAAAACTCTTTTTCCTCTCCCCCAGGCACTCAACGCAATGGGTATAATTTATTCATAAGGAGAGAATATTGATGTAGGTTGATATCGATGGCCACCCACCTTTTCCAACTCACTCAAAACAATTTTCTCGCAATTTTGGCAATTTACTATTTTTAGCAATTTTTAACTTCTGGGGCCATTTTGAGGTCCTAAATGAATTTTTTTTAGATCAAGATTCTAAATGATAGCCAAATGCTTTATTTTATCCCCAAAAATGAATCTCCTCGATGGTACCTTTCAAATGAGCTATTGTGCGCCCCAAACAGAGATCGTATGCCAAAGTTACGCCCCCGGGAAGTTGATACACCAAACTACCCAAAACAGGGTCCACAAAACTGTTGGATTTTCATCTTCCGAGGTTAGGGTTTTGGATTTTATTTATGATAAAAAGGCCTTTGGATCCTCATTGTAAAATCATCTTCTCACAGATGCGAGTAGCCATCACATCTCTTCTCAGAGATAAGCTACCACCATTCTAACGATTATTTCGCTCTGTATTTTTACAATATTTGTACATTTTCACTCATTAATAAAAAATTGTGTATTACTGTATCTCTGTGTTTATGGTTGCATATCTAATACATTTATGTTATATTATTGTATATACAATATATCTCTGTACATTTATTTATTATATCTCCGCTCCCATTTCATGCTGAAAATAATTCGGATCACCAACCTCGCCAATTTTTTAAAATCCGGATGTTGGGCATCCTTATGCATTTTTTTTCCACCACATGGTAGCCCATGAATGGGCCATGTGGTGGCATTTCATTGGGCCATGTCACCACTTCTGCACTATCAATTCCATGTCATCCTTTCTTCGTCATCTTTCCACGTCACTTGATAGGTGGTTGTATGGTTTGCCATGTGGTTGTACGGACTACCACATGGCACTTTCCCATTGGTCCACAGATTGACCGGAAAAGTCCAAAAATGAGTGACATGTGGCAGTCTCTGGTGCTACCATGTCATCATGCTGACTAATCCTTGGTGACTGGGCTAGGTTGGCCAAAACTTTAACCATCCATATCTTTTGATCTGTAACTCCGTTTGACGAGTCGTTTACGTCATTGGAAAGATTTTGATGCGCTCTTCACGATGATGCCAACTTCACTGAGTTTTGAAGACTTTGAAGGTTTTCCCTTTCTATATCTGTTGAGGCCATTCTGAGTGTCTTGAGGTGCTTCTGTAAATTCTGATTTATCCTTAGTCTTCTCTGGATCCTTTTTGGATCACACCTTCCCAATGAGATATTTGTGGACCACCAAAAGCTTTCATAAATCAATAGATAAGTGAGGGAAGAGTTCCCTCACCTTTTCCTTCTCAATCCACTTTGCCTTGCTTGGATGTGTGCCCTTTAAGCCCACTCTAAGATAATCAACATCACCCCTGCATGAAGTCCTCATTCTCCTATCCAGGATGATATCTTCCTTCAATTCGTTCAATTAATCAGGAGAAAACTCATCAACTGAATGTATTGAAAGTTCATCACCCTGATCCATGATCATGGGAGGCTCAAAAAGTTTCAAGTTTTCCACATTTACGACTAAGTAAATCTTCATATATGGTGGAAGATCTAAACGAAAAGCATTGGTACCACTTTTCTCCAAAATAATGAATTGTCCATATCGAATGGGATTGAGTTTTGTTTCTTCACCCTTCAATATCTCCTTGTTGATGTGAAGCCATACCTAGTATCCAACCTGGAACTGATGATTAACCCTGTGTTCTTCATGCCAAGATTTATATTTTGCTTGACTTTTCTCCCACTATTCCTTGACTGCTTGGTGTACATGTTGGATCCTCTGAATGAACATGTGGGCCCTATCTTCATTTTTGTCTTCATTTGAATCGACATCTCTCCCATACATCAGGTCCAAAGGGACCTTAGGTAAATATCTAAAACATGTCTCGAATGGAGAACATTGAGTGGAAGAATATAAGACTCAATTGTAATCATGTTGCACATAGGCTAAGTGTTCATCCCATAACTTGGGATGCTTGCTGCAGTAGCCTCGAAGAAAAAGTACCATTGTTCAGTTAACAACCTATGTCTTTCCATCAATCTATGGGTGGAAAGAAGTGCTCCTCTTCAACTTGGTGTCCATTATTCTCCATAAGCTTGTCAAAAAATCCCCAAGGAATCGAGTATCTTGATCTGAGATAATGGATGTGGGTACCCAAAGTGAACCCAAACATACTGAAAGAATGGATTAGCAGTATACTCAGTAATGATCTGCTTTTTACATGGCATCAAGATACATATCTTGCTAAACCTATCCACTACAACATACAAATAGTCATGACCCCTTTTCGACATTGTTAAACCCCCTACAAAATCCACGGAGATACTCTCCCATGGATGGGATGGAACAGGAACTGGTGAGTATAGCCCCAATTTTCTATTAGTGGGCTTACAAGTAGAACACATCACACACCCATTTACATACTTATTACATTTACTTTCATTTGAGGCCAGTAACAAAACCTCTGTAGCTTAGCCATAGTTTTTCCTACCCTAAAATTCCCACACACAAGAGAAGTGTGAGCTTCTCGTATAACATGGACTCATTCACTTGTAGGAATACAAATATTTTCAATATGGTAGAGTAGTTTTCCCTGAAAAAAATAGTTATCTACCTTTGCACCATGGGTTAGCTTCGCAAATACCTCTTTAAAATCTTCATCAATAGAAAATTGTTCCACATAGCTATCATGAGATAAAGAAGAATTCTTCAAAATAATAGAAGCAACAATAAGAGGTCTAGAAAGCATATCAACTACCTTGTTACTTGTACCCTTTTTGTATTTGATTACCAAATGAAACTATTGAAGAAAATCCATCCAGCTGTAATGTTGAGATTGTTGCAGCTTAGTTTGTGCTTGGAGATACTGTAAGGGATGGTGATATGTATGTATGATTGTTTCCTTCCCTAACAAGTAGTGTTTCCATTTCTTTACACTTTGAACTAATGCATACAACTCTTTATCATATGTAGGATAGTTAATAACAACCTGGTTAAAAGTTTCAGAGTGGTAATAGATAGCATTAATATTGCATCAATATTGCAACTAGTTCCTGGTATTTGTCTCGATCTTGAAAGGCTATTGAAGATTCGACAATGCTAATACTGGCACGGTACTGATATTTTCCTTCAAAGTGTCGAAGGCTTTTTGTTGCTTTACTCCCCACTAAAAAGTGTTCTTCACACTAGTTAAGGCATGCAAAGGAGATGCAATAGATGAGAAGTTTGAAATGAATCTCCTACAGTATTGGACTACACCTAAGAAGATTCATACTTTGGTTACACTTTTGGGCTCAAGCCATTTTACAATTACATCAATATTGGAAGGATTAATTTTCAATTGTTCTCCTCCTACAATATGACCTAAGTAAATAAGTGCAGTCTTGCCAAATTCACATTTGGACAATTTTACATACAACATTTCCCTTTGCAAAGTATCTAATACTTTCTTTACATGTCTTACATGTTCATCCCAAGTCCCACTAAATATAATAATTTCGTCTAAATATGCAATTACAAAATCATCTAGAAATGGCCTGAATACATCATTCATCACACACATGAAGGTTTTTAGAGCATTACAAAGCCCAAACGACATAACTAACCACTCAAAAAATTCATGTTTGGTTTTAAAGGAAGTTTTCTATGCTTTTTCTTCTGCAACCCTGATCTGATGGTATCCACTACACAAATCCAACTTAGTTAAATAAACAACATTCTTTAATTGATCAAGTAAATCATGTATATGAGGAAGAGGGTATCCATTTTTCACCGAGATTTTGTTTAAGTCTCGATAATTGACACTGATTTTCCATGTATCGTCCTTCTTTGGCACCATCATGATCAGAGAACCACATGGATATGAATTGGGCCCGATGACCCTTGATCCAATAATCCTTGTACTTGCTTTTTGATATTTTTTATCTCTACAACTGACATCATGTACATGCCCACATTAGGAAGAGTAGAATCTTTCTCAAGATGTATTTCATGTTGGATTTTCCTCTTAGGAGGTAATCCATATGGTTCCTGGAAAATATCATCATACTTATAAACCATATCAAATATTTCTTTCTTATGAGAAGGATCACATCCTTGGAAGGCGTCGGATGTTCTGACATCCTTTTCTCTTATGACCATGAGTACATATCTCTTATTAGTTTTTATGACTCTCTTCATTTGTCATGTACTAACAAGTGTGGTGTTTACCCTCATGTTGTGGGCTCTAACAATATATTCCACTCCCCCTTTAGTAAGGTGATATTTGTTCTCATGATGAAAGAATATTGTTTTCCTATCATAAAGATAAGGACTCCCTAGCATTATGACACATATATCAAGTGATACAACATCCAAATCCACTTCATCAATCAATTTTGAAGCAGTAGCAAATATGACCCTACACTGCTTGGTGACATTAAGTTTTTCTTTATCACATACCCAACCAAGAGGATAAGGCTTTAGATGTGGTTTAGTTTCAAGACCCATCTTTTTGACAAGTGCTTCATATATCAAGTTTACTTGGCAACCCAGATCAAATAATGTATCTATCTTAATGTGCTTAGATACAACCCTTATGTGAAATAATTCATTCCTCTTTCTTTCATCATTGTGAGATTCATTATTGGAATTTGAACTAGCATTAAGGGAATATTTACCTTGTACTCCAATCGATGTGATCTTTCCTTTATCCCCTGAATTAAAACCAAGATCTTGTTGCACTGTAGCAATGATCTTTGTCTTCCCCTTTCCACCGAACTATTTTGGTCTCTTCTCTGGATGTAGTTTCCATCAATGTTCATCACTATGACCATTCTTCTTGCAATGAGTGCAAGATGGATTTCCTTATTCCCTCTTTATAGTGGCGGTATTTTTTTCCTTCCTTTTAAAATTTTTAAACTGCTTATGTGGGATATTGGAAGGTTTCTTTGTGGGATCTTCCTAAACATGCTTTCCCCTTTTCTCAAGGTGAGTGGATTGCACACAAACTTCGTCAAGACTGGTGGGGTTAAAAAATAATAAAGTATGATGAATATAACTATGAAGTGCGCCAATATACTTCATTAAAGTTTCATAAGAATCTAAAGGAATGTTTAATGCAAGAGCTTTCTTCCTAAATTCTTTCATGAAACTTTGTATAGTTTGACCTTTACCTTGTCTTAAAGTTTTCCACTCCATCATTGCTTTATGTAAATAACCCAATGGATAACATTGCTTCCTTATCACTGATTTAAATTCCAACCATGAGGAAAGAATATTACCACACTTACTTTTGTCCTGAAGTTTTCTCTCCCACCATACGAGAGCGGTGCCTTCCAACCGAAGAGAGGCCAATTGCAATTTAACTTCCTCTTCATCAATCTGTTGAACACGACAATATAATTCAACCTGTCCAATCCAATTATCTAGATTTTCAAGATTAGCATATCCATTAAACATAGGTAAAGAAAATTTTACATAAATCTTTAATAATGGTTTCTTAAAAGAGGCTTTACGGCTAGAATGATGAGAATAATGACAATGCTCATAGGAAGAAGAGATAGAACTTGATGGTGAAGATGGACCTCGGGAGGGTCTCCTCCAACACCTTGATTAACTGAAGCATTACCATCTTCTTGTGCTTCCTTTTCCTTCCCTTTCTTCTTCATCCTCTTCTCATAGTCTCCATACATTCACTCAACCATTTCTTACATGCGATAAAAAACCATATGAAACTTTTTCTCATGTTCATCATGCTTGTCCTCTTCGACCATTTTATTCCTATGGGTTGCACGACCAACTTCGGGATTGAAAGTATTAAGAGTTACTTATGTTGGATCATGTTGTCATTGATGTCAAAGGATTGATTTCAAAGGAACAATGTCTTTTCATAGTATATTGATGAAGTATGTATTGATCATTGGATCATGTAGTCATGCATAGAATCAATGACAATGGGAAAATGTCATAGTGATGTATTGTCATGGGTTATTCTAGTTGGATTGATGTAAATATGACTCATTATTGTCTTGTCATGTTTGATAGGAAGTACAAATGGATGAACTCCAAAGTGGTCCCCTTATGGTGAAATCCCTCACGGGAAGACGCTTTGTGGTTGAGTTATCCTAGAAGTATGGTTAGAGAACCCATGCTTAATTGTGTAATAATGAGATGAATATCAGTGAATTTGCCAGTGAAACTATCCTATATGGATAGTGTTTGTCACACCATTTCCAGTGGTATTTGGAATGTCACATAACTCCTCACGGTTTGAGATTTATGGACTTATGAAGTTGGAGGACCCTCATGTGTTGGCTAGAAGCCCCAAAAGGTCAAAGAAGTCAAATTTCTTACAAAGAAGAAATTATTTAAATAATAAAGTGAAGTGACAAAGTCAAAGAGAATTATTTAAACAATAAAGGTAATGAAGAACCTTCTAATTATGGAAAGTGGTTATAAGTAAGTTAACCCTAAAATAAGGAGAGAGGGTTAAACGTACAAGTAGCCATGTGAACAAAGTGGCTATGTGGACAAAGTTGGATAAAAATTGCCATGTAGAAAAAATGGTTATGTGGAAAAAATGGATATGTGGGAAAAGTGGCCTAGTGGATGCTTCTAAGGAATCTACTTGGAGAGTGTAAATAAGAGGCAAGGGTCTCTTGTAAATACATCTCTCTTGAGAATACATTGAAGATATAATCTGAGGAAGAGAGTGATTATAGGATCTCATGTACACATCAAAGTTTCTGTAAGTCTGAGATCTTGATGACAAAAGTTTCAGAAGTTCAGAATCCCTATTTTCTAAAGGAGTGCGCAAGTAGCAGTGGGATAGAGAATGTAAATACGCATGCTACAGTGAGGCAAGGTGTGTACACACATGGGATGAAAGAGATTAGAACTCGTACAGTTGAATAAATTCATGAATATTTGAGTGTGAGTTGGTGCCAGGTTCCTGGAGACTGAAGAAAGTTCCAGATCTGCATTCTATGGGCTCAGATCTGCCATATAAGTTATGGTATGGTTACATGATTGTCTTGATGGATACTTTTACTCATTATATTGTGAATGCTTAAGGCATTCTTAGTATGTTTGTTGTGATATGGTTTATGTTGGTTGATTGATAGAGTGAGCAACACTCTTATGTTTCAATACTGATATGGTTGCCACAGTATATTAGTAACTTATACATGATTGAGTAACATTCATATTGTATGGTTGAGGAGCATCAGTAAGTTGTTTGAGGCACATGGTTGGCATGTTGGTAGAGGCATATGGTTGGCACACAATTGGCACGTGTTCTTGACATATGGTTGATACACTTCATTGATGATATCTTATGGTATATTGTATGGTGTTGATGTACATAGGTGTTGTGCATGGTTGACACAAAATATGGCACAGGATGTACTTGATTGATGTTTTGTTCATGATTCTCTATTCAATGTTGACATGTATTTTTCTTCATGATGTATGGTATGACACGAGTTTGATGCATTGACAGGTCCAAGGATCATCATAAGAAGAGACGATCATTCTTGAAGCAATTGATCTATGTTCCAGTTGAGAAGTAGCATTTGCAGCAGAAGCATATTGCAGTGGTAGCATATTGTTCATATTGTAGAGAAGATAGGGGGAGACATACCCATAGGGGGAGTCATTCTTCTTCCTATGATTCTAGGAGGAGAGATTTATTAGATGCAAAGGTAAATACTTGGAAAAAGAGCCCTATACTTGGAGAAAGTGAATAGGGAATAGTTCTAGGGGGAGTGATGGTCACAGGGAGAGAATGAGTGATATGAATTCATCATTACATCATAGTGATATCCCTTTTTCAAAAGGGTAGAGATTATAAAGAGGGAGATCAAAGGAATTTAGGAAGGGGCAACAACCCCAAGGAGAGTTCAATATGGGGGAGAAGCCCCAAGGAGAGACCTACCCTTTTCCATTGATGTCAAAGGGGGAGAGATAGTCACATTGATGTGATTGATATGACTATGATGTAGAGAAATGCCTTGTCTACATGTTTCCATCAATGATTGGTGTTGGCATCAATGTTGGTATTGCCATCAATGCCAAAGGGGGAGATTGTTGGATCATGTTGTCATTGATGTCAAAGGAAAAATGTCTTGTCATAGTATGTTGATGAAGTATGTATTGATTGTTGGATCATGTAGTCATGCATAGAATCAATGACAATGGGACAATGTCATAGTGATGTATTGTCATGGGTTATTCTAGTTGGATTGATGTAAATATGACTCATTATTGTCTTTTCATGGTTTATAGGAAGTACAAATGGATGAAATCCAAAGTGGTCCCCTTATGGTGAAATCCCTCACAGGAAGACGTTTTGTGGTTGAGTTATCCTAGAATTATGGTTAGAGAACCCCTTCTTAATTGTGGAATAATGAGATGAATATCAATGATTTTTTCAGTGACATTATCCTAGATGGATTTTGCTTCTCACTCCATTTCAAGTGGTATGTGGAACATCACATAACTCCTCATAGTTTGAGAGTGATGGCCTTACGAAGTTGGAGGACCCTCATGTGTTGGCTAGAAGCCCCAAAAGGTCAAAGAAGTCAAAGTTATTACAAAGAAGAAATTATTTAAATAATAAAGTGAAGTGACAAAGTCAAAGAGGATTATTTAAATAATAAAGGTAATGAATAACCTTCTAATTATGGAAAGTGGTTATAAGTGAGTTAACCCTAAAATAAGGAAAGAGGGTTAAATGGACAAGTGGCTATGTGGACAAAGTTGGATAAAGGTATCGATGTGGACAAAATGGTTATGTGTAAAAAATGGATATGTGGAAAAGTGGCCTAGTGGATGCTTCTAAGGAAGCTACTTGGAGAGTATAAATAATATGCAAGGGTCTCTTGTAAATACATCTCTCTTGAGCATACATTGAAAATATATTCTGAGGAAGAGAGTGATTACAGGATCTCATGGATGCATCAAAGTTTATGTAAGTTTGAGATCTTGATGATGAAAGTTTCGAAAGTTCTGAAACCCTAGTTTATGAAGGAGTACACAAGCAGCAGTGGGTCAGAGCACGTCCATATCTAGGCTACAGTGAGGCAGGATGCATACACACGTGGGATGAAAGAGATTAGAGCACATACAGTTGAAGAAATTCATGAAGATTTGAGTGTGAGCTGGTGCCAGGTTCCTAAAGACTGAAGCAAGTTCCAGATCTACATTCTATGGGCTCAGATCTGCCATAGACGTTTTGGTATGGTTACATGATTGTCTTGATGGATACTTTTACTCATTGTATGGTGAATTCTTAAGGAATTCTTGGTATGGTTGTTTTGATATGGTTTATGTTGGTTGATTTATAGAGTGAGCAACACTCTTCTGTTTCAGTACTGATATGGTTTCCATAGTATACTGGTTACTTATACATGATTGAGTACCATTCATATTGTATGGTTGAGGAGCATGAGTAAGTTGTTGGAGAGCATAGATGCGTTGTGACTGGTTATGGTATAGATTGGATAGTGAAAGACAGAATTGGATGTGAATGAAGGCTACATAGGATCTGAGTTTTTTCAAGAAGAGAAAACCCTTGTTCAAAATGAATACACAGGTTGCAGTACAGATAGGTTGCATACATACACAGGTTGCACTATTGGTAGGGCACATACATATGCATGTTGCACTACTAACAGGTCGCATACATGTTGATAGATTGTTATATGTTGAGGATTGAATCCTCCTCTCATTTGGTGTTGAATTGTGTAAACCGAGTCTTGCATTGTATATTTGGTGCTCTTGTGGAGTTCTAACTCTATTCAAATGTTGTTGATAAACCCAAGGATTGTAGTCCATAATAAAAAGAAAATTGTACATACATCTTGTGTTCTTTGTGGTGATGGCTTGTTGATGATATATGTTGTTGTTATCTGTTGTTGATATATATATTCACATAAAACTGGTTATAAATGTCAGTAATAAGTGATGAGTAAATGGTGATTGCTAACTAAGAAGTTTTTTTGAAGGGAAGTTTAAAAAGAGCCCTACCCTGATTCACCTCCCCCTCTCAGTATGGTCGGTGTTTCCAACACCTTCACCCTACTTATGCTTGGCCCTAGTAAGTATTCACACTCAACAATTCAAGTCAAAGATGACTACTCTGATACCAGCATGATCTGGGATCTTTTCATTGATGTGACTTATTAAAGAATTGTATTAAATGATCATAAAATTAAGTGCACCATAAAGCAGGAATAACTCAATAATGAAGAGACATATGCATCAAATATGAACACAAAAAACTTGATAATGAAGTGTCTCCCTAGTGGAATACGTCTCTGGGTCCTTCTATCAAATGGGCAATTATTTTTATTAACTCAACAAAAGAATTTGGCAAAATACATAAGTATACCTCATTATGGATTTAAGCTACAGAAGCTTTTCTCAGATTAGAAAACAAATAGAACCATTGAATTTTTTGCATTGAACTACCCATAAATGATTGTCTCCATGCTTTGATCTGAGTTTGGCACTTTCAGGCCCATGAGAAAATTTGTCTCGGTTTTCATTCCTATACCTGCAATAAATTCATGGGGAAAATTTCTCGTTTTTCGTTCCTGTCTGTACAGTCTTTCCCTTGTTCCTCCCCCCCCATGCACTGGTGAAAAGAAACACTTAAGTAATAATGGGGGCAGACTTTACCAAGTCATACCCCAACCCAAGTGGTTGGCAGACATTGCAAAGGTGAAGTTGATGGGGGAGATCTTGGGATCAAACTCGCGGGCCTCCCATTTTTGGTATATGGTTAAACGTTATGGTCTATTTGGTTGGTGGTTTTGGGGAATACTTTGAAAGATATGGTTAATTTTGGCGGATCCTTTGGCGAATATGGTTAAGTTTGGTGGTGTTCTTACATCAGGCCAGATTTGGCGAAATCTTATCAAATTTGGCAGATTGGGGGTTGGCACCGGCCAACCCCACCAATTTTTGAAAATCTGGATGTTGGGCGTCCTTATGAATTTTCCTACTTCCACATGGAAGTCCATGACTAGGCCACATGGTGGCCTTTCATTGGGCCATGTCACCACTTCTACATTGTCAACGCCATGTCATCCCTTCTCCGTCAGCTTGCCACATCACTTGAAAGGTGGTTGTATGGTCTACCATGTGATTGTACGGTCTGCCACGTGGATGTACAGACTTGCCACATGTCACTTTCCCATTGGCTCTACAGATTGACTAGAAAAGTCCAAAACTGAGTGACATGTGGCAACCTCTAGTGCTGCCATGTCATCATGCTGACTCATCCTTGATGACTGGGCTAGGTTGACCAAAACTTTGACTACAAATATACTTTTATATGTAACTCCATTTGATGATCCGTTTACACCATTGGCAAGCTTATGACGCTCTCTTCACAATGATGCCAATTTCACTAAGTTCTGAAGACTTTGACTTTTTTCCCTTTCTCGCCATTCTAATCTTCCTGAGGTGCTTCTACGAATTCTAAGTTATCCTTAGTCTTATCTGAATCCTTTTTGGATCAGGTATTGGTGCAGTTCTAACAAAAAAAGGTAGATCTCTTTCTTTCACTAGCCAGGATTTGCTTGACCACAATTTGGGAAAATCTACATATGAAAAGGAAATTATGGCCATTCTCCATGTTGTGCACACTTGGCAACCATATCTATTGGGCCACCATTTTTCAAATAAAAATAGATCACCATAGTTTGAAGTATTTCCTAGAATAGAGGTTATCCTCCCCGGAATAGAACAAGTGGTTGACCAAAATGTCAGGCTATGATTATAAGATCATAAGATCATATATAAAAAATGAAAAGACAATGTAGTGGTAGATGCATTGTCAGGGCAATATGAGGATGAAGGTTCCCTCTTTTCCTTATCATTACTAGTTCCTAATTGGATTGAGGAATTTTGAAAAGAGTTTCTCACCCACCCAACTATATCCCAGGTAATTCAACACCTTTAGGAGGACCCTAACTTGCCCACCGGCTACACGTGGAAAGACAATATCCTCTGATATAAGGAGAACTTGGTTTTGTCTTCAACTTCAACACTCAAGTTGAGGATCTTAAATGCATTTCATTCATATGCCATCGTTGGTCACTAAGGATTCCAAAAGACATATGATCATGCTCATCTTTATGTTTTCTAGGAAGGGATGAAGAAGGACATCCTTACCTTTGTCATAGAATGTGATATTTTCCAATGCAATAAAGGTGAAACTATCAAGATCCCAGGATATCTCCAGCTATTACCCATTCCAACTTCTATTTGGACTGACATCTCCATATAATTTATCGTGGGCCTTCCAAGAGCTGACAATGATTTAGTCATCATGGTCATGGTAGATCGTCTCTCAAAGTATGAAAATTGTTGTGCCTTACCACACCCTTTTATGCCCACTATGGCAGCACAAGTTTTCATTAATCATATTTTCAAACTGCATGGCATTCCAACATCCATTGTGTCCGATCGTGATCAAAATTTCACTAGCACATTTTGGAAATAATTGTTTAAATTACATGGCACGCAGTTGAACATGAGCACAAAATACCACCCCGAGATGGATGGCCAAACAGAAGTTGTCAATAAATGTTTGGAAACCTACTTGCATTGTTTTTCCTCGAAAAAACAACATCAATGGGTGCAATGGTTACCCTTGGCAGAATGATGGTACATCAATTCCTATAATACAACAACCAAAATGACACCATATGAAATGATGTATGGACAAAAACCACCTATAGTAACTTCATATCTTCCAGGCAAATCAAAGGTCTAGGCTATTGATAAGTTGTTGCAAAGTAGAGCAACTACCCCTGTGAATAGCAAAGTACATTAATAGTTGTGGGAAGAGTTTTTCTATGATGTTTGAATCACATATATTTTAAGAAAATATTAAGAAATGGTTCATCCCTCGGGAAAGTAGATTACATAACAAGGGAAATAGTTGCAAAGTAGCTAGTCCCCGCATAGTAATTCTAAATAGGTGTCGGGTCAGATGTTGACTTCCTAGTAATTCTAAATAGGTGTCATATGTTGAATAATTAAATTTGAAACTTTGTTATCATCAAAGAAAAATAATTACATTTGAATCTTTGTTAGCATCAAAGCAATTAATATTTTTCTCCATGTGTTTTGGCTTTCCGTAATGGTTGGCTTTCCTTTATTTTACTATATTCTTATTCGAAGTTCATTTCACTGTAAAAATTATTGTTTACAATATTAAGCCTTTCATTGCAACACTATACATTTTGAGAGGAGCTCTAGCAAAGGGATAAAAAAATTGATGGAGGCAAAGCATCGTTGGAAAATTTTCTCTAGATAATAAGTGAGCAAGGAAGAGATCAAACTAGAAAGTTTGAAACAATGTTTTCAAGATTTGTAGCTTGAGCGTGAAGGAAACACAAATGAGCATGACATTTATCCATTTAATAATTTGAAGAAAATGTACAGAGGTTTTAAGGCTCATATGATGGTGTTCTTCCCTTTCCCTTCAATGGTATCAACATGGATAAGACTTCATTTGGAATGAAAAAGCTACAAAATGAAGCAAATAAGATTATACGATAAAACAATGTTTGTAATGCCTGATTTTGGTTTCTTTATCATGATAACCCATTCACTTTGAGGATATAAGAGCATATTTTTGTGTGGAAAATATAGATTATCGAGCATATGACACTAGAAGTGGAGAAAAAAGGTTAATTTCCAAGAAGAAAGAGGTTGGAATCAATGAAAAAGTAAATCACGAGGGAGAAAATCATTCTCGGGACAATCCAAGTTCTCAAAATAAGTTGGACATATTGGAATCTTGGCGATAGTTGGAAACCATTACAATTATGTAATTATCATGTAAGATGTGCATGGTAGAAAATATGTGAGCTCTTCATTATTATATTATAATATAAGCACATGGATGGAAGAGACACATATATCTAGTATATACTAATATATTAAGTAGGAGCATTCTTGTATTTATAGTAGGTGAATAGAGTTTACAAGTTGGAGACAAGAGCATAATATATCATAAATTATTGCAATGATCAGTCCCTACAAAAAAAATCTAAATTTTATAAAAATGATATATGAGCAAATTTATGAAACCTTGATATATGAGAAATGTAAGTTGAATAAACGACCTCTTAAAGTCAATTCACAAGGCATCACAGTAACATGACGGTAACGTTTTTGTTCTCAGCATGGATGAAGCTATGATGATTCTGCTACTTGCATGTGAAGGTAACATTTATGTTCTCGGCATGGATGAAGCTAATATGTTTCTACTACTTTTATGTGAAGGTAACATTTTTGTTCTCAGCATGGATGAAGCTATGGTGATTTTGCCACTTGCATGTGAGATTTGAAGTATTTCCATGACTATTGTTTAGATGAGACATCAACAAAATGATGAACATGAAATTATTTGCATATTATGGTGCCAACTTAGAGAATATTTATAATTCTATGTTGATTAAGAAGGTTGTACAACTTAGGAATTCATTTATTATTGTGTGTTTGATCGCTTCAACCACTAAATAGCATTGCATAGATGATTTTAAGGATGGAAATTTATCTCAAATTGTAGAAAACTTGGTGAATGTTACTAATCCATGAACTATAAAATGTTTGGTAATATTTTGGTAAAAATATTCAAATTTATAAGGATTTTATATAGCTTTTATAAAATTTAGGCTATTTCTCAAGTAAAAAAAATATTTTGTAAAATTTGGGCAAATCATTTTTAGAAAAAATGGAAATTGGTGAACTTTTTTGGGGGGGAAAGAATGGAAAAATAGCCCATGGGCGATATATAGCCCCTGAAATTATCTATGTAGCACCGATACCAATACCATCACCATTTACCACTTATGAGGAAAAATTTGTTTTTTTTTAAACTGAGCATTCAAGCTTCGAAATATTGCATATTGACTTGACACATGCTCGCCAAAGAGAAAAACCAAGTTATTGAGATGTTATAAAATTACAATTACAATATCATTTAAGCAAGGAATTGAATTATTACCAACACTATTTTTGTACTGAGCATTTAAAATTGTATTTGAGTTATAAAATAATTTAAAAATTCATTTATGTAATAAAATAACTTAGATCCTAGTTTAATTCTTTTATCTGTATGTCTCTAAAAAAAAGGGGGAATATAAACTTGTCGAATGATTACAATGAGAGGAATTAATTATCGAAAGTATCCAGTTAGTGATCGTAGTGTTTGTAATCTAGAACTTTGTGTCAAAGATTTGAATCCGTCGAGACATAAAAACATGATGGTTTTAATTTATATCAATGCCTCATGTTTTAGCATAACCTACAAAAATTATGTTAATTGAACAAATATAGAGTAAACTACCCATTAATTAACATCACGCCAGTTAATCTTTAGTACTCCAATATCTCATTTTGCAAGGATTGACTTAGTTGTCTGTTGGAAAGGTTTATTTAGAAGAAAACTATTCTCCACTAATGTTCTTGCCAAACTAATCTCATTAATGTTGAATTTTCGTAAGAGATGATATTATATATGAATATATTATTACAATGATGAGTGTTCCATATAAATAGAACATATGGTGACCATCCATGAAAGGATATGTCCCTTGGATAATAAATAACTACATATTATATATATATATATATATATAAGAATCTGTTCTCGATGTTGTTCAAACATCAACACTCCCTCTCAATGAGGGAGACATTCTTCATCATGCCAAAGCTTCTCTCTAAAGTATACAAACTTCACTCTAGAATCATCAGATAGGAATAGTAAAACATAAATTCATAACCAATACATCCAAGGCATGTGAGTAGCTCTCAAATAGCTTCAAAATGTCACCATGACATCCACTCCCTTGGAATGCATCTATACCTCATCATGTGCACCCCTATGACTTCACATCCAAGGCCTTTGGGTAGCTCTCAAATATCTACAACATGTCCCAAAGACATCCACTACCCTGCAATTCATATGTAACTCATCACTCCCTCTAAAGAGGGGCCACACCAAGCTATCTTTATTATTTTCCTAAGCCTTCCTGTGAGAGAGTTAAGCCCGGTCCTGCTTTGATACCATGTTGACTTTTCATAAGAGATGATATCGTATATGAATATATTATTACAATGATAAGTGTTCCATATATATAGAACATATGGTGACCATCCATGAAAGGATGTGTCCCTTGGATAATAAATAACTACACACACACATATGGAAGAATGGCTTCCCGATGTTGTTCAAATGTCAACAATTAACATCTTGACTATAAAGATTACAAATATTGATCACTCAACCCTATAAACTAAATGTCAGACTTAGTACTCTTGGTTAGGGTTCGACTCGAAGTCGAATACCTTCCTTTTGTAGCTAAATTATTTTCAAGATCCAAAAAACTTTGAGGGAAACTATCCTCTTGAATTGTAGAAACGATAGATGAAGTTAATTTTTCTATGTTAGGTACTAATTTTTCTGATTACAACGTCCAACTCCCCATTCAACTTCTAATTCATTGCTTCTCCATAAATTCACTTATTGTGAGCATTGTAGTAAGATATGAACTTTCTCCTGGGTCCGCAACCATTTAGGTTTAAAGGTAGAATGGATACTATAGGTCCTCAGATCGAATTGTTTTGTTATTAAAATATCAATGAATACCAATTGAATTCATATACTAAAATAAAATTATATGAAAGCCCATATTTAACATTGTAAAATAGACTGGTGGAAACATGTTTTCCGAGAATAACAACTTCACATAAGTTTTCTTCAGGAAAGTAATTTTACACATCAACAAATGATTGTGTACTCAATTGGTGTGTGTCCTTGAGCTTTGACATGTTATTAAATGCATGAACAAACGACGTCAAATGGAACTCGTTCAATAAACAAAGTGTGGGAGTGTTCATTAATGTTTTATTCAATGTGGGAACGAGGATGTGGAGAGTTGATTGTTTGAGGGATCCAAATCTTCAATAATTGGTAAGTATGTTAAGTCTATTGCTAATTTTGAGTTGAATTATGATAAAGGGAATAGCAAGAGATTATGTGGCTAGAGAAGTGGAATAGGGCGAACACACAACCTTTCACACACTTTCTCCTCAAAATATTTTCATATTCTACTCCTGAGCATTGTCTTCCTTTTCAATTCTATGGCAATTCTAATCCGAGCGAGCATAAGCCCCATTGCAGTTCTGATCATGCTACCTTCGCTCATGCTTCCCTAGATGTTGTTGGTTGCCTTTGCTGGATATGTATTTCCTATAACAACGTAAATTCAATCTAAAATAATAGCACTAGAATAGAGTCTATCAAAATGTTAGGAATAGGATGGTCAAGTGATAGAACAAAACAGGTAATGGTACTAATTCCATCCCTAATGTTCAAGAAAGCAGACATCCGCTCAAACAATCCTAATATAACCTTACATTTTCAATGAGACCAACAAAACCATTTTTCCTCCAACACAACAGATAAAAAAGGTATACCCATTACATGGATAACAAGTTTATATCTATATCACTCCTCTTATTTGTGCTTTTTACTACCAGAAATAAATCCATTGATAATCAGATTAAGACTAGGACAATACCCAAAAATAAATTAAGATACAATTCTTCTGAAAAGATGTCAAATAATACCCAAAATTAAATTTACATACAATTCTTCCGAAAAGTTGTCTAATAATACCCAAAATTAAATTCCGATGCAATTCTTTTGAAAATTTGTCTAGGGTCAAAATGAAATAGGATGGTTGCTTTAAGAGCATGGATTTGACTCTTAACAACAACAACAAATTTAAAATAAACCCATTAGAAAGGAAAACATAGGAAGTTAGAATTTTTTTTTAAATAACTACAACATACCTCTCCTTTCTTGTGGAATTATAGGACCGCCCCCTCTAGCAGAGTACACAAAAAATGAATTCAAATGCCTCTGTGCATAACAAATTCCATGAAAGCATTTATATTTTTGTAGTAATATTTCCCTTTTTCCCTTTGTTAAAGAACTTATTCCACCAAATATATTCATGATGCCTTTTGTGCGAGAAGACAAGAACATAAGTCTAGTGGATGCCTTTATTTCATGGAGTACAGTTGTGCTCTCTACTAAAATCGAAATAACAACAACACCCATTCTTTCAACGGTCCCATGGGTTGGAGCAGCTGCTCTTCCCTCCCATATGGCCTCACATGCTACATCACACTCTATGTTTTCACCCTCTTTTTTTTTTCTTCATGCGCTAGAACTTCCTCTGGGCGAGAGAGATCCAAGTCCCTGGGTTTTCACAAGTATCTCCTTTGGAAACCCCAACACCAACAATACATTTTCTTTGTCCTTTGATTTTCTCATAACATCTTCTTTTATCGAGTTCAGCTCCTAAGAATTTAGGAGCACTGTCTTTTTGGGTAGAATGAGAATCCATTTCATGGCTATGATCATAATCCATCCAACATGCCCCTTCCATAGAATTTCCTACAATTATGGCATCTGTAGTGTACCCTTTTACACTACCCAGGTTCACCCAACCTCTTACGCACATCATTCGTTACATGGATGTAAAAACAAATGCATCTAACCAGAATTAAACACATGAAACTCAGAGTCAAATATATAAATCACTCCTGCAATTAAGCAAACCATAGCGTTCAACAACAAATTCATTTACACAGCGGAAAACATGATACATAAACAGAGAAGTCATGCTCAACATGATTAAATCATAATTCAGATATACTTATCTTTTAATAGTTGTAGAAATCACCAACCAAGTGCAGGCCTTCCACGAACCTCCCAGCCTTAGACCACACTGTTCATCAGCTCAACAGTAGGTCACCCCCGAGCTGGGACC
>ML781359.1:267678-281944 GCA_009831015.1 Picea engelmannii | reverse complement strand
CTATGTGTCTTTCACTCTCCCTCCCTCACTCCCCCTCCTTTATGTTCCTCTCTCCCTCCCTCACTCCCCCTCCTTTATGTTCCTCTCTCCCTACTTCCCTAATTATCTCACGTGTTCTCTCTCTCTCTCTCTCTCTCTCTCTCTCTCTCTCTCTCTCATTGTGTCCCTCTCTCCCTCTATCCAAAGCCCCTAATGGTGCCAATACACCCACTAAGAAGTAAAGGATACACTTGGGAGGTCATGGGTGTGGGTTCAAGATTTCATGTGATTTCAAGGTGTTGTTTGTGGCCCTGGATGCATGCATTCAAGGTGTTGTTCATGGCCCTAGCCTATGGTTCGGGATTTCAATGCCACTAGGTAGTTTTAAACAACTTGTATGTGTCATGGGGTCTTGGAAACAATACACACATATTGTTTGTTGTACCAATCACATCGGAGGTGTCACAAGGGGGGTAGCCACCCTTGTCCGAGGTTTGGGGGTGGGAGCCCCTGACCAAAATTTTTGCAATGTTCCTTCAAAGGTTTAAAACTTACAAGGATGTAACAAGTGATTCTTTATCACTGCCCATACACTCTATCTACCTACCCTCCATGGGGCTAATCTTGATTCTAGGGTCTCCCATATAGTCAATTATTCAAAGTAGATGTGTGTATGAATGAACTTGGAAAATTTATTTGACCTTAAGACAAAGGAGATCTAGTTGAAGGATCTAGGCATAGGAATGTGTGCACACTCCTACTTAGGAACACTCACATCCTCTTTCTTAGTAATGTGCACATGATTCTACTTAGGAATGTGCAAACTTAGCACAAGAACGTGTGTGTGTTCCTAAAAAATTCTAGTTGGCAAGTGTGTGTGACAGTTCAATGAGCATTGAGGTTGTAGGATTAGAAACTTGCACACATTCATGTGTGTGTGCAATCCTTCACATCCCATTTCCACTTTTTCAACCATCATCTTCATGTAAGCACCCATAGGTATGTGAGAACTTACCTATATTCATGTATATTCACAATGACTTTTGTGCGAGAAGACAAGAACATAAGCCTAGTGGATGCTTCTATTTCATGGAGTACAGTTGTGCTCTCTACTAAAATCGAAATAACAACAACACCCATTCTTTCAGTGATCCCATGGGTTGGAGTAGCTTCTCTTCTCTCCCATATGGCCTCACATGCTACATCACACTCTATGTTTTCACCCTCTTTGTGTTTTTCTTCATGCGCTAGAACTTCCTCTGGGCGAGAGAGATCTAAGTCCTTGGGATTTTCACAAGTATCTCCTTTGGAAACCCCAACACCAACAATACATTTTCTTTGTCCTTTGATTTTCTCATAACATCTTCTTTTATCAAGTTCATCTCTTGAGAATTTAGGGGCACTACCTTTTTGGGTAGAATGAGAATCCATTTCATGGCTATGATCATAATCTATCCAACATGCCCCTTCCATAGAATTTCCTGCAATTATGGCATCAATAGTCTCTTGCAGCTTAAAAACTTGATGGTTTACGACCCTCCTTGACTCCCAAACAAATGAAGTCACTCCCTGCACAAAAAAACATATATTATTTCTTTCACATTCTTATGTGATAGTTAAAACATAAGAGTGCTTGCATAGTAAGGTTTCGTGCCCCATAAAAGAGGAGTATGGTTTCTAACCTAGAGATAAACAAGGAAGTAAAAACAAATACTTGAATCGCATCGAGTCTGAGTAGAATAGATGTGATTTGGTTTTTAATTTTTAGGCACTCGTGCTCATTTTCATCTATGCACTAAGTTTGTGTTGCATCTGTAAAACGCTGCCCTATTTTATGAGCTTTAAAATTCACTTGGCCTATTTTTTGTTTGATAGTTTGTCTATGACTTGTAGGACTATCCTGTGGGTGAGAAACTGCGACTCAGGGGCATCTAAGTCTTTAAAATCACCCCGGAATCGTACCCAGCCTGAGCCACACCAACCCTTAGCATGTGTTGGCATCAGGGGTCACTCCTGGATTGCGGCAGGAGTAACCCTGATACCCATCATTTTATATGTCACAATTTGCTTATAAAGGGTGATCGAAAGAGAATAGACTCAGAACAATATCTTTTAACTCAAAACCATGGACCGAGCTATGCATGAACAGGTGAGGTCTTGATCTAACTTCAATCAGTAAGTCGTAGTAAGGGTGAGTAGGGGGGAGACTTCGGTGAGAAAATGCAAAGATCTGTTGTAGGCATCAGGCTTCCAATAGCCCAATGAGAAAGAACTTAAACACAAGAACTTCTTGTATTCAAATTACAAGAATACTAAAAGAAATAATAACAACATTACCATAAAACATTTATCATAACATAGTCACAATGATTCATGTGAATTAGTCAATCATGAACTCTTCCAGTATTAGATGGAAACAAGATGGAGTAAGAAAGTTGACTGTCATTAAACAAGAAGTTTCACATACATATACATAACCCGGGAAACCAGTGCTTCATCAAAACTTTACAATAGGGATCTTAGCTCTACCATCGATCCTTACAAAATATGAAAACTAAGTCTATATACTCAGAGCAATTCATCTCCTTGGTCGTAGGAGGGTAGATAAGCTACCTCATTTAAGGCTTTATGTGCACATGATCTTCCCACACACTGTACATGTAGCTTCTTGTCTGACACTGCTTCAGACGGCGTGGCTTCTGCAGGGAAACTGTCCATTTTCTTTTTGGGGATTTCCTCATGCTGTGTCCAGGATCCCCGATACCTTGTGTTGAAAAATCGCCCTATCCAAACCAACGGCTTGATCTTCCCTTAGCATCAACGTCCAAGATTTCTTCCTTATCCGGCTCTTAGCCATCTGTGGTCTGAACAGGCGCCTATCTTTTCCCTTTGGCCCTACATTCTATATGATAGTGGGTTGTGACCTTGCGCTAAAACCAAAGGTGCTCCATGGATTTAGGGTATTGGCAATGGGAGGGAGTAAACTTCTCACCCTTGAGAATTCCGATTGCCAAAATCGCAAAGGGGGCTACATCGTGCTGGTGCCTTCCTTACCCCTCACTCATATAATCATCGACTAGGACCGTGGGCCTATCCCCAGGGCCTTTCGCATTTTGCGTTTCGAGGTTTCAAAATGTAGTGGAGGAGCAACCCTCAGGGGCTTTCACGAATCATGCTTCAGCGATTGGAGGGAGTAGAGAAAGACCCCTTGTCTTTTGAAGTCCCAGTAGCCAAAATAACGACTAAGCTTAATCGCGCACCATGCATCCCCTGGTTGAATGTCTTGGATCAATATTTAGATGTGGGTCCCCTTCTGGCCTAGACCCTCCGCCGTGTGTCTTCTAAGATCGGACGGACGAGATCGCTCTCATTGAACGACCACGATCCTTTCGGGGTTTCGTTCACTGGGGATACATGATGTATCCTATCTCATTCTCCTAGTTTCTCAACCTACAAAACCATGGATTTTCGCCAGGCATCCCCAGGGTGGACGGTTTAGATCACAACGACGCTTTCACTTTAAATATCCTGAAAGCCCCCTGTCCTCTTTTTTAGGCCCTGCCTATCCATCGAACCTTGGGCTATAACCGCAGGCCAGGCTCCTGGGGCTATCGAACTTCACGTTTTGAGGTTTTGAAACCCAAGGGAGAACCCTTTCCTCCCAACTTGCGATCCTCGAAAAGCCGAATCCCAAAATGACGACTAGTTGATACCTGTCTCTATGGGATCAGACGGCCCATATTATCCTTGTGACTTTGGACGTAAGGACTAAGCATAGGCGCTAATCCTCATGCAAATCTATGGCTCTGAATTTCCTGATGACCGTCGATCTACTCCATCGATGGATCCTTGCCATTGAAAACAAAAATGCCCGCTCGCTTGATTTTTAACCCGGAATTGAACATCTTCTCTATGCTGCGCTTGGGTGCTCATGGTTGTGACCTTGGATAACTTTATCTGATGGAATTTTTAAGCCCCATTTCATGCATTTAACACCAAGGGCCCGAAACCAGAGAGAAACTACCCCATTGCAAGAATTGGTGCCAACATTAGGCTCCACAGGGGATAGGGTCATCCCTGTGATGCTCTAAGAACTACTTTTGCAGTTCCAGTTGCCTTATGTTGGGCTGTGGAGTCCCTTATTGAAAGTGAAAACAAAAACAAGAAAAACAATATTTACAAAACAGAGGAGCCATTTAAGGCTCAAACAAAACATTTCTTCAGGAAATTCCCATTCAATGGGCTATTAAAAACTTCTTCGCCTACCAAATCCTACAACCTGTAAGTATTGTTTGAAAATACTTCAGATATTTTGAAGGGCCCAATCCAGAGGGCTTCAAAATTGTTTTGTTTTCCTCTATCCTGCCTGAGCGCATCCCACTTAAGCACCAAATCTCCTAGCTTGAATTCTTCCTTTCTGACCTTCCTGTCCAAGGCTTGCTTGATCTTTTGTTGATGACTGTGAGCTCTATTCAATACCTGTTTTCTTCCCTGCTACACTTCCATCGGTTGATGAATTCTTCTGACCATATGATCTGGCTCTCCTTGAAATCATTTTTCCATAGGTAGAGCCAGCTGAGTGGGAAATATAGCTTATGTCCCATAAACAAGTTGAAAAGGGGAAGTTCCCAGGGACTTCTTTGTTGTCACTCGATCAGCCCACATAGAGAATTTGAGCTTTGAATCCCACACTTTCTTATTGTCTTCCAACAATATTTTAATGAGATTAATCAGAATTTTATTGGAAGACTCTGCCAATCCATTTCCTTGAGGATAATAGGGAGTGGAATGAATCAGTGAAATATCAAACTACTAACAAAACTTAACTAGAGGTTCAGACTTGAAAGAAGCAGAATTATCAGTGACAATTTTGCTGGGACAACCAAATCTGGCTATGATATCCTCCAAGAAGCTGATAATTATCGTGTGTGAAGCAATCCTGGTGGGGACAACTTCTATCCACTTGGTGAAATAGTCTGTTGCAGTCAGGATCCATCTATGTTGGCCACTTGAAGGAGGGTGAATTTCTCCAATGAATTCCAACCCTTATTGTTGAAAGGGTGTTGAAGATACTACAGGATTTAGTGGCAGAGATTTGAGTTGTTGCTTCCCTAAGAACCTTTTGCATTTGATGTAGGCTCTGACCTCTCTGCAGACATCAGTGAATAAGGTGGGCCAGTAGTACCCAGCCCTGAGAATTTTGTGGGTTGTGGTCTTCCAAAAGTGGTGTCCCCCACATAGGTTGCTATGGAAATCAAACATGACTCTTTGGGCCTCTTGTGGGTTCAGGCATCTCAGAAGCAACCCATAGGGCCTTTCCAGTATAAAACCTGTTCAATAAGGACATACTTGACTGCCTTGAGATTTAGAGCTCGTGCCTTGATTTTCCCCATTCCATCAGGGGGCTTTAATTCTAGCAGAAAATATATAAGGTATTTATACCAGGTGCATTCTTCTAATGACAAGTTGTCCTGAGTATCTTTGTTGGACAACTCAACTTGTTGAATATCTGAGCAAACATTGATGAAATTGACCCCCAAGGCCTTACAATTGGATTCAGCCAGTAGCTTGGCTAAACCCTGCCCTTTAACCAACTTGGTGGGATTTATCTCCAGGTCAAACTCAAGGATCTTGGCAATCCATTTACCCCTTCTCCCATCTAAGTCAGGTTGTATAAGAATGTCCTTCATAGAAGCTGAAGGAACATATGCAGTGACCTTTGAGTGCAGGACATAGACTCTAAACACTTTGAGAGATTTCACTAGGGCATAGGCCTGCTTCTCCATAATGTCATATCTTATCTCAACATCATGGATGATTTTAGGGGCTAAATTTTGCTCATGGTCTAATTTTCCATGGTTTTTCAAAAAACGAGATTCGCTATTTTAAAAATGATTCGCCCCAATTCTATAGGATAAAATTATTTTACCTTAAAAATTGCCAAAATTTTATAAAAACTATATAAAATCCTTAGAAATTTGAATATTTTTACAAAAATATCGCCAAACATTTATAGTTGGCATATGAAGGATTAGTAAGATTCGCCAAGGTCTCTACATTTTAAAATAAATTTCCATCCTTAAAATCATCCCTACTCAACATCCCTTAGTGCTCTGCTAAAAAAGGAAATGGGTTTCTCTATCCCCACATCATTCTTCTGTAGTAGGACAACAACCACTGTATCAAAAGAGGCAAAATAAAAAATTAAGAAATCCTTTGAATAATCAAGACTGATAAGCACAGATGCTTCAGTCAGTGCTTTTTTTATTTGGTCAAACGATTTCCTGGGTTTAGTAGTCCATTTTATTTTATTCCCCTTTTTGAGCATAGCTGTGATGTGTTTCACCAACTCATCAAAATTTGAGACAAACCTTCTAAGAAAGTTAATCTTTCCCAAGAAAGCCTGGACCTCTTTTACGGACCTGGGAAGTGACAGGGTCTGAATAGCCTCTACCCGGATGGGATCATTCCTCACTCCCTCTGCTGATACTATATGGCCTAACAGTTTCCCCTCCTTCATAGCAAACAAATATTTCTTGGGGTTTAATGAGAGACCAAATATCCTGCATTTTAAGAAAACCTTCTTCAAGTGACAACAATGTTCTTTATCAGATCTGGAAAAGACTGTGATGTCATCCAGATAAATAACCACAAACTTATCCCTTTCCCCAATGAAGGCTATGTCCATGGCTCGTTGAAAAGTTTCCCCTGCATTCATCAATCCAAAGGCCTTTTTGGCATATATGAATGTGCCCCAAGGAGTGGTAAACACTATTTTTTCTCTATCCTCAAGGAGAACAGAGATTTGATTGTAGCCAGAGTAGCCATCAATCATTGAAATCATGGATGTTCCTGTTACCCTTTGAAGTATGTGGTCCATTTTGGGAAATGGGTAATTGTCTTTATTTGAGCTCCTATTCATGTTCCTGAAGTCAACACAGAGTCTGGTCTCACCATTTTTCTTCCTTACTGGAACTAAGTTGGCCACCCACTCTGAATATGTCAAAGGCATAATGATCTGGGCATCCAGTAGCTTCTTCACCTCTTTCTCCATAATAGGCAACAACATGGGATTGATCTGTCTTAGTTTCTGCCTAAATGGTTTTCTTTCTTCTTTGAGTGGGATCTTGTGTTCAATGACAGAGGTGTTGTATGTCTTGAGGTCTTCATAGGTCCATGCAAATATATCATCAAATTCCCTTAGCAGCTCGGTATACTTGGCCCTCTATTCTTTTGACAGGATGTTGGACAACTTGATAAATTTTGGTTCTTCCTCTATGGCAATGTTGCACTTGGTTACACCAGCCTCCTCATTTGAGACCTTACCCTTTACTGCCACATCATTCCCATCGAACAATCTTTCTAAAGGAACTAGTCCTTTTGGAATGTGATTGCTAGGCAACTGAACAATATGGTGATTCACAATTTTGTTTGAAAAAATCTCAGGGTGAAGGTCACCTTCAGGATCAGGATCTTGATCAATGTGAAATGCAAAGAATTCATAAACAGATTCAAGAAGTTTTCTGATTTCCAGATCATCCTCAAATACCTTCCAATGCTTGATATTGTCCGGTACAGAGGGCCTATATCTTATCTCAACCTCATGCTTGATCTTAGGAGGCAAAGGGATCTTAAACTGGCTAGCTGAAACAACTAGGGAATCGGCCAAAGTATTTTCCTTTTTTGGAATAAATGAAATGTTGAATGCTGAGAAAAAATTGTCAATTAGGTCCCATACCTCATTTATGTAACTTCTGAGTCGAGGATGCTTAGCCTGATAAGAATTTCTGATCTACTGAACTATCAACTCTGCATCTTCAAACACTGTTACCTCTTCAATTCCCATTTCTTTTACGACTCTCAAACCTAACACAAGGGTTTCATATTTTTCCATATTATTGGTGGTCTTGAACTCTAGCTTGTAGGACAAGGATATGGTTTCCTGACAAGGTGACACCAAAACAACTCTGGCGCCAACACCTTCACTAGAAGAGGCTCCATCGAAGAACAATTTCCACACAGAGGTAACTAGAGGAGGTATTTCATTACAAGAAATGGTCTGCTTTCTGATTTCGATAGGGGTTTCAGAAGTATCAGTGAGCTGCAATAAACGAGACCCCAGATCAGTGTCAAGTGCAAATATAGGGTGATTGGTGGGGTCTACCTCATCACTAACAATATATGCTAGTTGAGCCTCTCTATACAATCTTCTGTGTTCTCCTCCAAAGACTGGAACGGTGGCATATGTGAGGTCCATCTATAATGTCCCTCCAAGCTTTTTAATCCAAGATCTTGACAACAACATGCCAAACTTGGGAGGGACATCAGCTACCACAATGTCCATGACCACACTCTTCATGGGAAGCTGAAACAATGATACTGTCAGGTCTTTGATGACTCCAAGACATTGCACCCTCCTTGAATCAAAAGAATACAAATCATGATAGGCCTTCATTACTTCCAGTCCCAATTCTTCCATGACTATTTTGGGCATAAGGTTGTGAGAAGCTCCTGAATCCATGAGGCAATTATGCAGCACCTTATCATGTATGTTCAGGGATGTGTATAAGGGAGGGGATGAATCATCTTTGTCTTCTACCATGGGACCTAGGATGACTGTTGGCCTTTCATCTTGCAGATTTACTGAGTCTATGGAAGGCTGGGGGGACTCAGACTGTAGCATCTTGGAGAGGGACCTCTTGAAATCTTCATTTTTAACTAGTTTCGAGAGGGGTACATAAATTCTAATTTTTTGAATTTCATGCTCAAAACTAAAAGAAGAAGGAGGCTTAGGAGCTTCTCTTACCTCAAGGACAGGGTCTTTGGCTGTTGGAGAAATATTCTAAGTGATCCTTTCCTTGGAAGTGCGCACTGCAGGCTTAGCAAGCCTTTCTTCTACAATAGGTTGATCAAGGATATCAGCCTTTCCTTCATTCTTCTTCGACCTGAGGTTGTCTCTATTAGGACTGTTGTCTTTGGCCTTCTCCCCCTTACCCAGCTCATTGATTTGATTGCTTATGAGAAATTCTTCATACGCAGATTGAGTTAAATGGGGAAAAGGGGAGGTGTCTCCAAAATAACGGATTTTAGGGCCAAGCTCATTTATCTCCTCTCCTTCTTGATCAACCAGGTTATTTTGGAGAGGGGTTTGGATCCTCTAATCATCTCTATCCCTATTCCTCTATTCCCTTGGCATAATCTGGGGAACATTGTTGTTTGGCCTCCTGAAGCCTCTGTTATCAGTATTTTGGAGGTTTATATATATGGGCTTCCCTTCTAATTCCCACCTTTCTATCCTAGCCAAAAGTGATTGCAACACCTTAGTTACTTCATCCTTCTAAGGGGGAAGGGAAGAGGAACTAGATGTGGAGGCTTCAAATTTCCTCATGAGTATGTCTTTATCAACTTCATTTCTGAGTCAGTCAACAACCAAGATATTCGATTCAACTTCTACAGCCGCATCCTACATGTGGGCCAAGGAAGTGGGTCGTCTCTCCCTTAACAAAGGTCGAAATCAGGGTCAAAAGAACTGGCATAAGTAATTTTGGTTGAAGCCTCCAAGGGATTTCTCTCAACAGGGATCCTATTGTACATCTTATTGAACCTCTTGGAGAAGTCAGAGACCGACTCTCCTTCCTTTCTCTTTAGGGATCCAAACTCTGCCATGTAATACATGAAGTCTTTCTTATCTCCCCACTGTCTCAAGAAGGCATCATCCAAAGCCTCTATCCCATCAACAAACCCAGGAGGCAAGGCCCTAAACCATTTCCTAGCCTCTCCTTCAAGACTATGAACAAAAATCCTCATCCATACGCCTGCATGCATGATTACTTGATGATCTGTAAAAGTATAAAAGGCTTCGAGGTGTTCTTCTGCAATTATGTTTCCTTCGCCTGTAAACTTGGGCAGCTGCTTGAGGTAGCCATCTACTGGAAGAGCATTGAGAGGCTAAGGAAACACAAGGGGGGCATACCTAGTAGCTATTATAGCCTCCATCCTAGTCATGGGGGGATTTTCTCCTGCCATAGCAATATTAGATGGAGGAGAACTAGGAGGAGAAGGAGTTCGAACAGGGGATATTGGAACCGAGCTTCCAGGTCGAAAGGGAAACAATGGGGGATTCAGAGAGAAGGCTAAGGGGATTGAGTCATCAAATGCTTCTCTCTCTACAATAGTAGTCATAGTAATAAGAGGAGGGGTGGTAAAGCTAGGAGTGGGGAAATATCCTGTGGTCCTGGGTCTATGCCAAGGTATAGCTTCAGGGGAGAGGGGAGTGGAAATGATTTCTCCCTCCAATCCCAGACCAGGAGGGGAAAACTCAATAGGAACACTCCCGAACTTTAAAGTTCTATAAACTCCAACAGAAGGTATGGCAGGGAAATGAGAAGCAGTAAACAGAGTTTCTACAGAAGGAGATGGAAAATTATCAGAAATACCTGGTTCAACAGTAGAATATCCTCCTTCAAAGGCCTTTCCCTTTCTGATAAGATTATTTGGATCTGCTTCAAGTGTTGCCAAGGGCAGCTGGGAATGAGACCATGTGTGTCTGCCTCGAGAAGCCACAACTGAAATAGAAGGTCCTCCCCAGTGGAGTCGTCACAATGGAGTCGTCAGGTGCACAATAGAAATCTTGTAGGGCTCTGATGCTTGATGCACCTTCAGAATCAGAGGCTCATTATCATTCAATCCCAGGGAAAATTTTCGACTTCGTCCCTGACAACGACGCCAAAAATGTTGGCTTCAGGAGTCACTCCTGGATTGCGGCAGGAGTAAGCCTGATACCCATCAGTTTATATGTCACAATTTGCTTATAAAGGGTGATCGAAAGAGAATGGACTTAGAACAATATCGTTTAACTCAAAATCCTGGACCAGGCTATACATGAATAGGTGAGGTCTTGATCTAACTTCAATCAGTAATTCGTAGTAAGGGTGAGTAGGGGGGAGACTTCAGTGAGAAAATGAAAAGGTCTGTTGTAGGCATCAGGCTTCCAATAGCCTAAAGAGGAAGAACTTAAACACAAGAACTTCTTGTATTCAAATTACAAGAATACTAAAAGAAATAATAACAACGTTACCATAAAACATTTATCATAACACAGTCACAATGATTCATGTGAATCAGTTAATCATGAACTCTTCCAATATTAGATGGAAACAAGATGGAGTAAGAAAACTGACTGTCATTAAACAAGAAGTTTCACATACATATAGATAACCCGGGAAACCAATGCTTCATCAAAACTTTACAATAGGGAGTTTATCTCTACCATTGATTGTTACAAAATATGAAAACTAAGTCTATATACTCAGAGAAATGCACCTCCTTGGCCGCAGGAGGGTAGCTGAGCTACCTCATTTAATTCTTTACGTGTGCATGATCTTCCTACAGACTGTACATGCATCTTTTTGTCTGATACTACTTCAAACGACATGGCTTCTGCAGGGAAACTATCCATTGGAGTACCACGATACCCTGCATTGCGAAATCACCCTATCCAAACCAACGTCTTGATCTTCCCTTAGCATCCAAGATTTCTTCCTTATCTGGCTCTTAGCCGTCTATGGTCTGAACAGGCGGCCATCTTTTCCCTTTGGCCCTACTTTCCATATGATAGTGGGCTATGACCTTGTGCTAAAACCAAAGGTGCTCCATGGATTTCGGGTATCGGCGATGGGAGGCAGTAAACTCCTCACCCTTGAGAATCTCAATTGCCGAAATCATGAAGGGGGCTACATCGTGTTGGTGCCTTCCTTACCCCTCACTCATATAATCACTGGCTAGGACCATGGGCCTATCCCTGGGGGTTTTCGCATTTCGCATTTCGGGGTTTTGAAATGCAGTGGAGGAGCAACCCTTTGTCCTTTGAAGTCCCGGTAGCTGAAATAGCGACCGAGCTTAATCGCATGCCACCTGTCCTCAGGGATCGACGACCCAAATATTTTTTCATCGGACGACCATGATCGCTCGTCACTCAATGAGCGGTTAAACTCAATTGGCCCCCACTTACCAGCCCTGCTACCTTGTGACTGGGCACCAAGACTGTGGGCCCAAACCTTGAGGGCTTTCGCAAATCGTGCTTCGACGATTGGAGGGAGTAGACCAAGACCCCTTGTCTTTTGAAGTCCTTGTAGCCGAAATAGCGATCGGGCTTAATCGCGTGCCACGTGCTGTAACACACCCACTATCGTAATTTTTTTTTTTTTTTTTTGAATTTGGGTTAATCTCCCTCAAATGGGAAATCCCCCTTAAAGGAGGTTGCATTAGCGAGCTACCCATCCCCGATTCAATATTGGGATTCAGGGTTTCAGACTTTCCGCCGTCGAGAGTCCCTGTCCTCTCGATTCCCCGATTCCCGATGAGCTCCTTCTCTGGTCTTAGCCCCCTCTAGATAGGCTCTCTAGTCCACGTGACTAGTTCCTATATGACCGCAGTCATATGCTCCTGTCGAAGTTTCGAGGTTTGCGATGTCACCATGTTTATGTCCACGGAACTCGCGATTCTCCGATCCCTTATGCGATCCATCACGCGCTAGCCTTCCCGGTTCAACTCCCACTCATATGACCAACTCCCGGGACCACAACCTTATCCCTTCAGGGCTACGGGGTTTCAAATGACAATGTGCATACACCCCCAGGGTTCCCGATCGTCGAAGTCTCGATTCTCCGTTTAGTTGACAGTTGTTCCCCACTGATCGGGTTTTCACAGATCACGATATCAAAGCGCACATATCACTTGTCTACGGGTTTCTCGATTTCCCGATGAACAAAGTGCCGACGGCGCCCGATCCCTGGCACCTGTCCCGTGTGAACGGACGGCTCGGATCTCGTCAGAGTTTTCACTTGGGTTTCCCCGATCACTTGGCGTTGGCTCCGGCGAGGGTTGACCTTTTTGGCTATACCATGGTCCATGTGACCACTTACCATATGACTGTCGCCGTATAACCTTCCATCGGGGTTTTGGCATTTGCGATAACACATAACACATGTACCCGGGACTTGCGATATCCCGATTCCCGATTCTCTCCAGATGCTCGACACGCATCCCTTGAATCAACGGCTCATGATGGTGTTGGGAATTCACATATAGCAGTTTTGTGATGTAAGGGTTTCATGTCCTTGAAATCCCCGATACGCCGATTCCCGATATGCCGAACTCCGACTTTCTGGGATCTCTCGCCACGCGTCCTCGCTAATGGACGGTGTTGATCCCGTCGGGAAATCGCGGATCGCGATTTCCTATTGCGAGCGTTCCATGACCTCGAAAACTCCGAATTTCTGAGGCGTCAAACTCCGATAGCGCCTTGATCTCCGACACCTGTCCCTCAGATGGATGACTCAGATCTTATCGGTAAATCGCGGATCGCGATTCCGGGTGGCAAGAGTTCTATGTATTCGAAATCCCCGATATGCCGAACTCCGACTCTCCGGGATCCTTTGCCACGTGTCCTTGCTGTTTGGACGGCTCAGATCCTATCGGGAATTCGCTAATCGCGACTTCCTATTGCAACGGTTCTACACTCCTAATTTCTCCGAGCTGTTGACACGTGTCCTTCCGAGATCAATGGCTAGGACTCTTCCTCTGCACACTAGAGTTTAACTCCGGCGCATCTTCTCGAGATCTGATGGTTGTCGGGACTATGATCTAAGATCTGACGGTTCAGATCATTTCTCCTGCATGCTCCCCTTCCAGAAGTTATACTCCATGAAACTCCTCCCGATCCAACGGTTTACCGGATAATTGGACCGAGATCTAACGGTCTAGATTCGTTCTTTTGGGTCTTGGATTTTACGATCCCAATTTCTCGTTGCTCACGATGATAGAGGGCAAAGGGGAAAGGTGTGTAACGCCTGCGTTACTGTCGTCAATCTAATGGTCATGAATGACTATGGATCCTCCGACGAGATCTCATCCATCGACTTGTCACTCCTCATAACACTACTATCTTGGAACCTTAATAGAATCGTTCCTCCTTGTGTGGGGTTGCTAAGGCCTGTGCATTCGAGTCCTTATTCTGGGTTCTTAGTGAACCTTTCCGAGGAGGGAATCTCTATGAAGAGATATTTACCGGGGCATTTTCAGAAGAAAATAAAGGAAGACAACTTCCCGAGAACGACTGGACGTGATGAGATTCATTTATCAACGTAAGTCGAGCACGGTTTCCTCGGTGTTAAGCATATATCAACTCATTCATATCAATCACTACACGTTCATTCTCATGCTGAAATCATTTACAATTTCACAAGTTCTATGAGCTAACATCTACTCCATATCATCAATTACTACA
>ML781359.1:114272-200353 GCA_009831015.1 Picea engelmannii | reverse complement strand
ATGAGAGCCTTGAAGATAATATAACCATATCATAATTACAGATCCACTATTCTCTCAACTATTTTCCATTATTACAAAATATGATCCCTTCAAATCCTCACACATATTTCTCATACATCTTGGATAAGATATTCCAACCAAATCTCCATGATATTCTACTTGGAATGGGCTTGAATTATCTCCTCAAATCTTGAAATGGTGGAGGAAGTATTCGAGAAGTCCTTTTGAATTAATCCTTCTCATATTCCTACATATTACAAAGCTCACACATTTTTGAGATATATATGAAAACATGTCGATTTTCTAACATTTAATCACAAATTCCATTTTAATACTAAAATGAATAAAGTGGAAAATAATAAGGTGAAACCCAAGTATATTTATGAAATGATATCGTGAAAGGTTAATGGGGTGATGAAATGTGAATACTAATGAAGGGAAAGGTGGATGAAAATAGGGCATTTATGAGCCCCAACAGGCTATCACGTGGAAACCCTCTAGTTGGTTGGCAAGTGAAATTTTTTTTGTGACTACACAAGAATCAAACTCGCGACCTTTCAGTGGGGTAATGACTTGGAATGGGCCGGGCTACCAGCCCGCCCTCACGGTGTTACTTAACCATATACATTGTTTTAATTATTTGAATTGCAATGCATGTAATTTTGGCGGAGTAAAGAGTTGGGGCTAGGACCCAGCCCCCAGTTCATACCACGATCCATATGACCACTGTATAAATCTTGGCACACACAATGGTTGGATTTTGGATTTAAGCCCCTGGTTCATTCCACACATCATATTCCATTATGTAACCATTGGAGAGAACTTTCCAACACTTTAGTCGTGGTTCTTACCACTCCATATGCTCATTCCTTATAACTTTTGGCGTGGGATTTTACACTGGTGTTTATCTCGACAGGTGCGGAGCCTTGTCCACATGGCCACTCCATGTGACCAATGGCCTAGGGTCTATGCAACAATTTAGCCATGAGGGGCGAGAAATGTGTTGGGACATGGCCATATGCCCCCCATACGACCAACAACTTAGCCAGGAAAAGGGGCCAATGCACTAACGGTCCTACAATTTTACCCATTTTGCGAGAATAGTTGTGTGTGTTAGGTTTTAGTGTGGAAAACACACAAAGCCCGAGTTAGTCAGTCAGTGGGTGAAATTTGGCGAGTAGGTACAACAAGCTTGAAGGGGAAAACTTCTAGGAGGTGTAACTTCTTCATTTTTTTGCCAAACCAAGTGCCGAAAAATCCCAGCTAGGGGTTTTTGGACGTTCTGGAGCCATTGGAGTGATCTATTTTGTATTCTGAGCACTGTAATAGAACTTTTTAAGAATAATGAAAATGATCCAAGGGGAGATGGACTAGGAGATGTAGCCCAAGAGAGGGGTGAACTCCTTTATCATTTGTCGTGTTATGTGTTCATTATTGATGGTTTTTATATGTCTGATATGTTGCTCATGATTAAGAAAAAACTCATTAAATTTATGTGTTAGTAACTTGATCCAATTACCCAAACACATACCTTTTTCACACTTGCAATTTAAAGGAAAACAAACCCATTTCATTTTCAGATCAGTTGGTATCAGAGCATAGGTTTGAGGGTTTGATTGTTTGTGCAAGTGTTGTTTTCTTATGCTTACAAGGTTGAAGCTCATAAGAGGAGAAGGAAAACTTGTGGAGGCAAGTTCTCATCTCTCAAGGAGGAGAGTTTCACATTCACCTTAGGGTTCAAGGAGACATTCACCAAGCATGGCTCATATGGGGAGTCAAGAGCACCTTTCTTCAAAAGAGGAAAATTTCAATAAGGCTTTCTTTGATATGGATGAAATGGTGAAAGTGTTATTTGATGAAAGCAATGCAAGATTGTAGGGTGAAATTTCCTTTGAGAAATAAAAATTCCTTGGTTCTAGTCTCAACTCCTACATCTTTGTTTCCGATAATATGATCTGAAGGATGATTCTTCTGTACTTGTCTGCTAGGTGTCTTTGGAGGCACTTGTTGAACTTTCTCTTCTTCTTCTGTCGGATCCTCTTCATCTCACCCTTCTACTTCTTTTTAATATTCTTCTTCTTCTTCTTCATAAAGTTGTTCCATTTGATACCGCCACCATTTTTCTTTCCATTTAGAGTCGGTTTTGAGTCACGTTATGATCCATGTGCCCAAAACATGTGAAGTCAGGTACGTAGCACTGTGAGGTTGAATTCAACAAATGGTTGGTTGGCCTTTGTAAATGGGAAAGTGGATGTCGCGGGAGCAAATGAGGAAGCACCATCTTAGCAGCTGAAGCAAGCAAAGTTGTCTATTGTTGAGCTTTATCAGGAGAACAGTGAATTAAAGCGACAAGGACCACGAAAGCATCAGATGCACAGAGTCACGGAGGGAACGTGGCATGGCTGAAAAGGAAAATTATAATGGCACAGAACGTTATTGTCCAGCTGCGAGAGGTGCAAAGGTTGGAAATAAAAAGCACATGAAGCGTCCCAAAGAATGCGGAGCAACCGAAAAGGAAATTTGTGTGGCTCTTGCCAGCGCATAAAATGAGAAAGTTTAATGGGTGGAATTTTCTTCATGACAGTTTTGAAGCGATATGTGTCCTCTAAAGCATCTTACCATTTTGATAACAGTCGTGAGAATCGAACAGTTGTTTGTTGTGCACAACTCTCTGGTAAATAGGCACATAACAGAGGACAGAACCAACATTGCAGACAACAAGTTTTCAACAGACACCTGTTCACTAGGATACCTAATCAAGAGATACAGAGACACATTTTTTTCCTACATCGGGTTCTAACCGCTGATCAGACCCCATGGCGAACCTGAAGGCAGTCGTTAGTAGACAGGCGTGATTTTTGCCTACTTTTGGATAGTATCATACGAAGAGTATCTGGCACATGTGGCGGGTTTTTTCTTAGTTTAGGGTTAGCATTTAGAAATAAGGGTAGCCCAAGTGGCACCCTTGTTTATATATTTCATCTTTTCGATGTAATCCAGGTTGGTTGGAAATTTTGAGAAAACGACTTCTATTGTATGTAATCTGAGTTTTTGACCGAAATTTAATGCAAAGGTCTTGTGATTTGATGAAAATATTCTAGTTGTGATAGTCGGATGTATTGTGTCTCTTTCTTTGCGTATGTGTTTCCTGTTACCTTTTATTTCATATCTCATACTGTCTATTTCAGAATGAATTTTTTAACCTGTGGATTCGTTGTACAGTGCCCCTTGTTCGCACAACTTCGACAAAACATTTTCCTCTCAAAGATAACTTTGAATTCGTCCACAACGATCCTCTTGAGTTACTTCCTGTGTTTTTCTCTCGACACACTTTACAGTTTACACTGAAGGAATTTTCTCACCTAGCCTTCCCCTCTCGAATCCAATCACTGAGTCATTTGTTTTGTCTCTTCCTCAGATCGACCCCATAGCCCAAGTTTTACTTTTCTATGCCAATATAACTAGAAACCATTTTTACCATCGGTGTTAAATCTAGCCATTGTTTTCAAAGTCATATCCTGCGTGGAGACCGCGCTATTTCTGAGAGAGCCCTCTCCAGATCTGAAAGGCTAGTTTCGAGTCTCAAAGTTGGTTGAAAGAGTTACCTTTGTCATTTTTTTATCAGCCAAATATATTTACGGAGTGCTAACATTCTGGCGTCATTGTTAGGGAAGAAGTTGAAAATAGTTTCCCCAGGAGAACGACAAACATTGCAGTTTGACCCTTGAGGGTAACAGAGGGACAAACACCCATACCGGCTGAAACCTTTACCCTGGCGAATCCAGTCCGAACAAACCAGTAGCCCCAAGTAGCACTACTCAGGAAACCTGGCTCCAAATTCATTTTACACCAGAGTGAATCCTGACCCACACCTCTCTAAGCCTATGTAGGACCCCGAAAAGATTATGCGCAAGGCTAGAGAGCAGGCGTCAGACCCATTTTATTTCCTGGATAGAAGTCTGTCCTTTCCCAAACATGGTGCGCAGAGAATTGACGACCTAGATTTTGATTCACTTTTCGAGCAAAATCTATTTAGGTCTAAGTCAGAAACCAGTTTGGACAAGATTGTTTTCGACCAAAAAAATTTCCAAGCCTTAGTGACAAATAATATCCCCCAAAAATCGATTCCCTCTAGGGCTATGGATGTCAGATTCACTCCCCTCATCCTGCTAGCCCAGTTACACGACTTGCCTCATAATTATAGCCAAAGAATCAGAATCTATGATGCTGAGGGAAATGTTTCCGCCGAGAAACACCTGGACTAGTTTAATGACTTTGTCGACCTGGAGGAGGTAGATTATGCAGATACGAAAATGAGGTTTTTTACACAAATCCTTTCGAGAGAAGTAAGAAAGTGGTTCAAATCCCTCCCACCCACGAGCATTTGGGACTTCAAATCATTTGAAAGGTCTTTCCTTGATAAATGGGGGGATAAGAAAAACCCTTTGCAATTGCTAACACAATACAATAACATGAAGAAAACACTAGAGGAAACGATGCAGGAATTCTCGGCTTGTTTTTTGAAGGTATACAATTCCATCCCTACTAAAGTAAAGCCCCCTCCAGGTGATGCGCAGTTGTGGTACACAGATTCCTTCGACAATGAATTTTCTCTGCTGCTAAGAGAAAGAAGATCAACGAGTCTAGATGCCATAATGAGTAATGTCATTGAAGTAGAAGTGAACATGATGGCATCAGAAAAAATAAAACTGAAGTTCAATCGGGGAGAAAAAATACCCCGGGAGGACGCACAGCCATCGACGTCACGGTCCTCGGATGAAAAGTTTGACATGATGATGAAGACCATGGAAACGTTGATGGAAATAATGTCCGTGGGAAACAGGCCTGTTGCGCGAGAACAAAACAATCCACAGCCTAGAAATCAGAATCTCCAGAGGGGTCAGATTCCTCAAATCAAGCAGTGGGACCCAGGCGATTAGCAAATGAGACCTCCTTTCCAGAAAAATTACACAAATGAGGATTTCGACCAGTCTTTCTATGATCAGATGCATTGTTGTGATGACAAAAACCTGCACGTGTTCCTGACAAAGAGCGAACACGATCGATATATGAGCCAAAAAAAAGACTTCACGCTTGAGACCGATGATAGTATGATGCTCAAAATAGATGACACACCATCTTGGGAGATGGAAGAATTCAAGAAAGGTTATCAAAATGCTATCATGTAGTTCCATAAGAAGTACAACCTTCGGAGTAAAGATGTACCTGCCAAGACAAAACAAACAGACTTCCTAAAGAAGCCTACAGTGGACACACCTTCCATGATATGACTGAGACCAGATAGCGTAGCCAAGGATGTAGCCGAGAAGGTGAATTCGAAGGAGGAAGTCCCCAAAAAATACCCAGAGACAGGCCAGGAGACAAGCGGAAAAGAGGTAGGAAAAACATGTCCCCCTTTCAATTTTGAACACGAAATGGCCAAAATCAAAATCTTCGTCCCATTCAATGAGCTTATTAGAAAGGGAGAGTATCGGGAAAAAATCATTAAAATGATGAAAGTGGGAGGGGCCCTCGATACTCTGAACATTAGAGACGACCACCCCGCCATATTGTTTGGCCCACATGTCGAAGAGACAAGCGATGGTGAAGATGTCCCCCCTTTCTATGTCAGTTTGAAGATCCATGATCTGATCTTTCATAACACCATGATTGATTTTGGTGCATCACATAATCTCATGCTGAAATGGTCATGGACGAGCTGGGTTTAGAAGTCACTAGACCATACAAGGACCTTTTCTCCTTCGATTCGAGGAAAGTCAAATGGTTGGGCCTTATCAAAGACCTGGTTGTATCATTGGCTCAAATATGCGCAAAGAACATGGTCATGGACATAGTCATCGCATACATACCCCCAAAGTTTAGCATGCTTCTTTCGAGATCGTGGGCTGCGAAGTTGAAGGGCATGTTGCAGATGGATATGAATTACACCACTATCTCCTGTTTTTGGCCACGAAAGAAGGATGTATAGAGAAGTGTTGCTGAAATACATGGTAAGCAGCAAGACGCAGCCCCACAATCATCCTATATACGTTGTCGACACCAAACTAGGTTCGTCTATATTCTACAATGATTTTAGCTTCAGAGAGGAGGGATCGATGACCATCATGACAGATGATGAGAAAACCGCACAGGAAAAAATAGATTGCATCAACCCAAAAGGACGTGCAGAAAACGGGGTGTGGAACATGAGTTTTGATGACGCAGTCAACAGAGAAGGAGTTGGGGCTGGTATATGGTTGAGCCCTCCTAAAGCAAGCACAAAGTTGTGTTCATACAAGCTTGTGTTTGAATGCACTAACAACATGGCCGAGTATGAAGCACTAATCTTGGGCTTACACGTTTTGAAAGAACTAGGCACGCAAAGGATAGCAGTGCACGAAGATTTTGAGCTGATCATAAATCAGGTGAAGGGTGTGTATTAGAACAAACACCCCAGACTGCATGCATACAAAAATCTAGCTCTGGACCTTCTTAAAGGATTTTTGGAGTATGACCTGACTACTATCCCCAGAGAACAGAATCATATCGCCAATGCGTTGGCCATCTCGGCCTCATTTTTCAAGGTTCCCATTCTTCCAGATAAACAATATGAAATCGAGGTCAGGCACAGGTCGATAGTACCCAACAACATCAAACACTGGTAGGTGTTTAATGATGAGAACCAGGTGGAAAGGTTCCTCCTCATGAACGACGAGTTCGCTAACACAAACATCGATAGGGAATACTATGACGACGAAGATGAGGGCGCAGACACACATAGTGATGACGACCCTTTCCAGAACTAGATCATGGGAAGGGATATAATACAGCTGAAAAACAATATTATTCCAAAGGGGTTGGTGCCGCTAGAAACTTTTTTTGAGGAAAATGATGTGGCTAAGAACCCCAAGATTACCGCAAGCGTAGAAGACGTGGATGACTGCAACATCGGGACCAAGGTAGAGCCGAAGATTGTAAAATTATCAAAAACACTCAGTCTGGAGGTTAAGCAGGATTACATAAAACTCATGAAGGATTTCCCGGACGCTTTTGCGTGGAGCTACGATGACCTGAAAGTGTATGAAATGAAGGTGATCCAACATATTATCCCTCTCAAGGAAGATAAAAAAACTTTCAAATAGAATTTGAGACGAATAAACCCCATGTTATTGTCGTTGATCGAGAAAGAGGTAAAGAAGCTTTTTGATGCAAAAATTATTGTTTCCTTAAGATTCTCAAATTGGGTAGCTAACTTAGTACCTGTGAGAAAAAAAAGCGGCAAAATTAGACTGTGTGTAGACTCCCAAAATTTGAATAAGGTGTCTCTCAAAGACCACTATCCCCTTCCCAAAATGGACTACATCTTCCAAAAGGTGGTGGGATCTCAGAAGATGTCCATGTTGGATGGCTTCTCAGGATATAACCAAATCATGTTCCACCCGAACGACAGAGAGAAAACATCTTTCACCACTCCATGGGGAACGTTCATGTACGCTCAGATGTTGTTCGGCTTGATGAACGATGATGCCACTTTTCAAAGGGATATGGACATCGTGTTTGCCGATGAGAAGGAAAAATTCATTGTGATTTATCTTGATGACATCATAATGTATTCTACCTCTGACAAACAACATCTCGAGCACCTAAATAGGGTTTTACAGAAGTGCAAAAAGTTTGGCATATCACTGAATCCAAAGAAATCTCATTTCGCGATGGAGGAAGGCAAGATTTTAAGGCATGTCATTTCCAAAGAAGGTATTAAAATAGACCCCAGTAGGGTTGAATGGATTCTAAAGATCGACACCCCGCGCAGTAAAAAGGAGATACAATCTTTCCTGGGTAAGGTTAACTTTTTGAGGAGATTTATCCCAAACCTGGCAGAAATTGTAAAACATATAACTTGAATGCTCAGGAAAGGAAACGAAATTAAGTGGAACTTAGAGGCCAAGAAGTCCTTCAAAGATATCAAAGTGGTTCTGACTAAAGCCCCTGTGCTAGCCATCCCAGAATTTACGAAGGATTTCCTCCTTTTTTCATTTTCCTTAGAACACACTATTGCCGGAGTACTGTTATAAAAGGACGAACAAAATTTTGAGAAACCCATAACCTACTTCACCTAGACATTGTGAGACACTCCTCTAAACTATGACATTATAGAAAAGCAAGTGTATTCCTTGGTAAAATCTTTGAAGGAATCCAGGACATACATATTGCACTCCCATGTCATCGCCTATGTGCCCAGTAGTTCGGTAAAGGACATCCTGACTCAGCCTGACCTAGAAGGAAGGAGAGGGAAGTGGATAGTAGCCATGTTAGAATACAATCCTGATATCAAGCCGACAAAGATGGTCAAGGTTCAGGGCCTTGCAAAGTTGATGGCGCAGTCGGACTGTGACGTTGTATATATGAACTTCATTGTCGATCTGTCGGAGTATCCTCAAGAAGAAAAGGTTGTGCAGATGCCTAAACGTTTCATTGATTCTCCATGGTACACAGACATCATATATGTATTGGAAAATCTCTAGGCCTCTCAAGGCATGAGAAAGACTAATGAAATATTCCTCAAGCTTAAAGTGATTAAGTTCTGTGTTTTGGACAATTCACTGTATTGGAAAGATCCCGAAGGAATACTATTAAGTTGTTTGTTGGAAGACGAGGTGAAACGGTCCATACAAGAATCTCACAGAGGCGACTATGGAGGGAACCACTATTGGAAGACCACCGAAGATGTTGAGGTTGGGTTGTTACTGGTCGACGATTTTCACTGATGTATATAAAGAGGTCTCCAGCTACCACGAGTTCCAAATTTTCGACGGGAGGAGAAACCTACAGCCTCTATCGTTAAAGCCAATCTTATTCGAAGAACCTTTCATGCAGTGGGGCCTATATTTCATAGGAGAGATAAACCCACCATCCTCTGCGCAACATAAATGGATTCTCACGGCCACCAATTATTTTATGAATTGGATTGAGGCAGTCCCTACAAAGCAAGCCACCGACGCGGTCATCATACAGTTCCTGGAGACAAACATCTTGTCAAGGTTCGGGTGTCCTATTAAGATCATAACAGATAATGTGGTCACATTCAAGTCTAAAAGGATGGAGAAGTTCTGTTAGGATTATAACATAACCTTGGGGCATTCCACGGCATATTATCCACATGAAAATGGGTTAGCAAAATCCTCGAATAAGAGCCTAACCATAATCATCAAAAGACTCTTGCAAGACAACAAGAGAGCTTGACATAAGAAGATTATCTACGCATTGTGGGAAGATAGGATTACCACCAAAAGGTCCATATCAATGTCACATTTTCATATCCTTTTACGGTGCAGACGCAATATTCCCTACTGCGTTGGAACCGCCCATCAGGAAATTGTTGCAAGAGCAGGAGGCCGAGCCAAATGATGCGCAGAGGAGGATAAACCAGTTGATTCACACATAGCAGGCGAGGGATCAGGTGTATAATCGATCTCAACTCCATCAAGAGAGGATAAAGAAAGAATTTTACAAACATTCCAAGCAGGAAGATCTTTAGGTGGGAGACCTGGTGCTAAGATGGGATGCGAGAAATGAAGATAAAGGAAAACACAGAAAGTTCAATCACCTTTGGATGGGGTCGTACAAAATCGGCACGTACTATGGAGATAATGCTTATTTATTGAAAGGACTGGATGGAGAATGTCTTGGTTGGGGGCCTATAAATGGCAGGTTCCTCAAACGTTACATGATCAAGTAAAGTCCGTTTAAGTCATTTGTCATTATAAATAGTCATTTATTTTGTGTCGAGTCAGTAGGTCAGCAGAGAATTGAAGCCCAAAGTGAAGGCCCTAAGTTTATGCTGAAGTCTTAGAAGCTATGTCATTGAGTCTAGTTTGTTTTTCATTCATCATTTATATTACGTAGTGTCTAGATGTCAAATAAATCCCAATGGTCAGGCACCTAATCTACTGTTCTTTTCTACCTCATAGGGAGGATAGCATCCCCATTGGAGCCATTTTTTAGTGCCACCATTTTTATTTCCATTTAGAGTTAGTTTTGAGTCACATTATGATCCATGCGCCCAAAACATGTAAAGTCAGATACGTAGCATTGTGAGGCTAAAGTCAGCAAATGGTCGGTTGGCCCTTGGAAATGGGAAAGTAGACGCCACAGGAGAAAATGAGGAAGCACCATCTCAGTAGCTGAAGAAACCAAAGCTGGCTATTTTCGAGCTTTATCAGGAGAACAGGGAATTAAAGTGACAGCTAGCGACAAGGACCGTGGAAGCATCGGTTTCACAGAGTCATGGAGGGAATGTGGCATGGATGAAAACATGGCTTAGAGAGGTGCAAAACGTTGTTGTCCAGTTGCAAGAGGTGCAAAGGTTGGAAGAAGAAAATAACACGGAGCATCCCAGAGAATGCATAGTAGCCGAAAAGGAAATTTGTGTGGCTCTTGCCAGTGCATCAAAAGAGAAAATTTAACGGGCGATATTTTCTTCACTGTAGTTTTGAAGTGATACGTGTCCTCTAAAAAATATTACCATTTTGATAACGGTCGGAAGAATCGAACAGTTGTTTGCTACGCACAACTCTCCAGCAAATAGGTGCATAACAGAAGACGAAACCAACATTGTAGAAAACAAGTTTTCGATAGACACCTGTTCACTAGGATACCTGATCAAGAGATACAATGACACATTTTTTTCCTACATCAGGTTTTGACAGCCGATCAAACCCCGTGGAGAACCTAATGGCAGTCGTTAGTAGATAGACATGATTATTGCCTACTTTTTGATAGTACCATACAAAGAGTCTCTAGTGCATGTGGCACATTTTTTCTTAGTTTAGGGTTAGCAGTTAGAAAATATGGTAGCCCAAGTGACGCCATTGTTTATATATTTCATCTTTTCAATGTAAGCCAAGTTGGTTGGCAATTTTGAGAAAACGATTGCTATTGTATGTAATCTGAGTTTTTGACCGAAATTTAATGCAAAGTTCATGTGATTTGATGAAAATATTCTAGTTGTGATAGTCTAATGTATTGTGTCTCTTTATTTGTGTATGTGTTTCCTGTTACCTTTTATTTCATATCTCATACTGTCTATTTCAGAACAAATTTTCAAACCTGTGGATTCGTTGTACAACGCCCCTTGTTCGGGCCACTTAGACAAAATGTTTTCCTTTCAAATATAGCTATGAATTCGTTCAGAGTGACGCTCTTGAGTTACTTCTTATGTTTTTCTCCCGCCACACTTTACGGTTTACACTGAAGGCTATTGCTCACCTATCCTTCTCCTCTCGAATCCAGTCATTGAGTCATTTGGACACAGGAAGTGATTCCAAATTGCTATTGCTAGTGTCCAAATGGATTCGACACAATGCTAGTGTCCATTCTATTGAGGTGTCCTAGCAACGGAGAATTGACTTTTTATTCCATGCCTGTTGTAGTAGTTCATAAATTCCTTTGAAGTGAACTCTCCTCCATTATCATATCTCAAACATTTGATTTTTGAATCCATTTCATTTTCAACCATTTCCTTGTAGACCTTGAAGTTTTCAAAATCTTCTAACATATTCCTGAGAAATAAAACTACATTCATTCTTGTAAAATCATCAACCAATAATATAAAGTATTTCTCACCTTTTAAATTGTTTGTTGTAGTTGGTCCAACTATATTAATATGCACAATTTTCAGTGGTCTTATCGTTGAATATTCTTTTGATTTAAACCTGGTCTTTGTTTTCTTTCCTTGTTGACAATGCTTGCATAAAGCATTGGTTGGTTTTGTCATCTGGGGCATTTCTCTAACTTCTTCCCTTTTGTTGAGTTTGACAAGGTTATCAAAATGTATGTGACCCATTCTTATGTGCCATAGCCAACTTTCATCTTCCTTTCCTAGGAAACACTTTTCATTTCCAATTTCACTTAATACATATATGTTGCTTGAAGTTCTCGCAGTTGTTGCAATCAATTTTCTTGAACCTTCTTTTCTTATCTCACACTTTTGTGAATTGAAAGTAACTTTATGACCTTGGTCACACATTTGACTCACACTTAGAAGATTATGTTTCATATCTTCTACTAGTAGAACATTTTCTTCCTTGGTATTCTTGTTCCCAATTCTGACTGTGCCTGTTAAAATGATTTTATCTTAATAATAATTTCCGAAAGAGACTGATCCATATCTTTCCTTTCTTAATGTAAGAAACATGTCCCTATCACCTGTCATGTGTTTTGAATAGCCACTGTCAGCATACCAACCGCGTTTCTTCTACTTATCTTGTAAAGAGAGTGTGAATTCTTCATTTCTATATTGATTCTAATTTCTTATCCATGTCGTTTTATGAGGTTCTTGTCTGTGACTGTTGATGTTTTGTTGTGGTTCTCTAGGAGGGACTGTCATTCTGAAATATTTGTCCATGTGTCTAAAGTTGTAACATTTGTAATATTCCACTTCAGTGCTCAAAGATTCAAACATGTTGTAACTTCTTCTCTATGTTTCACTAGGCCTTCTTGGATAACCCTTTTGTGTATGAATTTCAAAGTTGTTTATGTTCCTCTTGTTAGTTATGCAATTCACATATTTATGTCCAAAATTATTACATTCATAACATAAACCAAAAAAAAAAGTTTGATACCTGGGAGTTGAAGATATTTTGAAGGGAGGTACTCTTATGAATCCTTCTTCTTCCTGAGGCCTATATGTTTCTGTCGGTCATTGATTCTGAAATATGAATCTTCTCGGTGGAGGAGTATCCCTGTAATTTTCTTTGTAGACCTTCCTATCCCCGTTGATTTTTTCTGCATAGCTTTTTGGATATGTTTCTTGTTCTATTGTTTTGGAGCTTGATACATTTTCTGTCTGATTGTATCCAATTCCGAACTTATCATGATGAGGTTTTTTATTGTTGATAATGTCATTCAAAACTTTTCAGTTGTTCTCCATATTTTTCTTTTGAATATCCTTTCTTAATGTGACAATTTATGCTTCCAAATTTCCAATGATCATGTATCTTCCTTCTAGTTGTTCTTTGAGTGATTCTTCCACTCTTTTATCTTCTTCAATTTGAACCTTCAAATTTGTGTTCATTTGTTCTAGTTCCTAAGTGTCTTCCTTCTTGTCTAGTTCCACTTGTAGTTTCTTGTTTTTCTTCTTTTCTCTTCTGATAACTTCTATGGCACACAACAATTATTCTCGGTAGTCAACTTCTGCCTCTTCATATTCTTCTTCAGCCTCTTCATATTCTTCTTCGACCTCTTCATATTCTTCTTCAGAGTCTTTTTATCAGAGTCTTCTACTTCCATGAATAGAACTCTTTATGTCTCACTATCACTGACTTCATCTTCATCTGAGATGTCTTCTTTGGTGCATAAGCTTTTCTTGAAAACTTTCTTTGTGGTTCTTTTTCCTTTATATGTTTGTTTGTTATTTGAGTAACCTTCATCATTTCACTTTTTCTTATGAGGACATTTGTTAGCAAAATTACCAATAGCATCAAAATTAAAACAAATCGAAGGAAGCTTACCTCTATATCTATCTTTGGTTCCCTTGTTCAATCTTTTGACAAAGTTGGTCGCTTCTTCATCATCTTCCGAGATGTCACTGTTGTTGCTATGTTCTTTTTATTTTTGCTATCCATTTTTCTTTGACCTTTTGGATGCTTTGAAGGATGCTTCTTTTATATCTAGATTTTCATGTTCATTTCTCGTTTCATATGTTGTGAAGATTCCATGTAGTTCATCCATGCTTATTGATTTTAGATCTTCTCTTTCGTCTAGTGTCGATATCTTAGGGTCAAATCTCACAGGAAGAGATCTTAGTACCTTTTGAACAATTACAAATTATTTAATTTCTTCTCCCGATCCCAAGATTACATTTACTGTTTCATCGACTCGTAAAAAGTAAGTTGCAATGTTCTCATATTCCTTCATCTTTAGTTGTTTGAACTAACATCTGTAAGTTTGAAGCTTTGCTTCCTTGACTTTTGAATCTCCTTCAAAAATATTTTGAAGTTTGTCCCAATTATCTTTAGCAGATTTACAATCTCAAACTTTGGTGAATACCGATTCTCCAAGACCATTCAGAAGTGAATTTGTGGCTTTGGAATTATTCTGACTGAGTTTCATTTCTTTGTCATTTGTCGGCGGAACTGCTGGTGTTTTGTATCCATCTACAATTGATTGCCAAATTTCAAATCCATGTGCCAGTATATATGTCTTCATCATTATGCTCCAAAGTGCATACTTTTTTCCATCAAACTGTGATATTCCATTTTTATACATGTTGTTTCTCTCCATGATCTACCTTTCATTGATTAAACTAATTTCTGAGGGAACCTGCTCTGATACCAATTGTTGGATTACTGAGAGGGGGGGTGAATCAGTAATAGAGAAATATAATCCTTTTTAACCATATAATGCAAGTGTTACATCAATGTAGCATTGTCATCCAATATTTGCAGAGTAAATAAACAATGAACAAATGAACAATCATACATATACACAGTACACCAGTGTTTTTACGTGGATACCTAAAGTGGGAGAAAACCACAAAATGCTTTTTCTTATATGTCTTGAAGAATTACACTCATTGGAAGCACCAACTTCCTTTGTTTTCCAGCTGCAACTAGAAGGAGGCTCCAACCCCCTAGTTTCTTAGGTTACAACTTGAGGGAATATCCAACTCCCCAATTCTTTGGCTACAACTAGAAGGAGGCTACAACCCCCTATATTCTCTAGCTGCAATAGGGAGGTGGCTACAACCACCTGTCCTTGCCCTGTCCAACCACCCTGACATATAAGTAGAATGATGGAACCACTATCACACTATAACTGTGATATATATTGTTGTAAACCTATACCAATAAACCTACACCAAAAAACATGTACCAATAACCTGAACCATGCATCAACCATGAATCAACTTGTACCTCAACCTGTAATCAACCTGTACCATAAACAAGTGCATCAACCATGCACAAACCTGTACCAAACAACATGTAATCAACTTGTAACATAAACAAGTGCATCAAACATGCACCAACATGTACCTTCACCTACAACCCTTCCTTAACTCTAACAACAATAGACTAGAATTTTCATCAAACTTTACTTTAGTCTCACATGACTAGTTTTGGATTAGTCAACAACCCTAACTTTAAATAATCATAACTATGTACGTGTAATGAATAAAGATCTGAAAATAGTACACAATATTCTTCAGTGTGTTTTATGTAATTCCTCTAGGTGTCACTACTTGGAACCTCTCAGAAAAGGATTTATAGGAAAAATGGCATACCTTGTTCAATTCTTGCTTATTCAAGAGAGTGAACTTGTATAGTGTGCCCCGCACGAAATGTTTGTTGTATGGATATGAAAATTATACACAGAATACTATAGACTGTACTCTAACCAATACATCTAGTCATACATAATTTGGATATGTTATGAAGAAGTTATGATGTTTTTACCTGAAACACCTGTTTTAGACTAGTTTCAGGACTAGCCACAAACCCTATTCTCCAAGGAGTGCAAATCGAAAAATACAACTACCCACAACATGAAATTCGTTCCACACCTACTTGGATATGTTTCCTCAGTGGCCTCCCAATTTCATGATCTAAATCATTCTAGAAAAAACGTTATTGCAAAAACGGTGAGATGACCTGTAAATAACATACCTTAGAAAGCATCATCAAAAGAATTTATCCTCCCTTGAATTTCGTCCTTCTTTACTTCACCTTCCCTCTGAAATTCAGCTTAGATATGATTTCGTTACCTCAGTCACCTATAAATATTCAATATGCTTAAGTGTGATCAAAATGAGAGATCCTTGTCTCTTATTTATACTCTCCAAGTAGCTTCCTTAGAAGCATCTTCTAGGTCACTTTTCCCACGTAGTCACCTATGTCCAACTTTTCCCAATTTGCCACTTGTTCATGTATCCAATAGCCACTTGACAACTTAACCCATTTTCCTCATTTAAGGGTTAACCTTCTTATAACCATTTTCCATAATTAGAAAGATCTCCATTTACTTTATTATTTAAATAATCCTCCTTGACTTTGTCACTTCACTTTATTATTTAAATAATCCTCTTTGACTTTGTCACTTCACTTTATTATTTAAATAATCCTCTTTGAATTTGTCAGTTCACTTTATTATTTAAATAATCTCTTCTTTGCAAGCACTTTGACTACTTTGACCTTTTGGGGCTTCTAGATGACTCATAAGGGTTCTCTAACTTCACATGGCCATAACTTTCTAACCATGAGGAGTTATGTGATGTTCCACATACCACCAAAAATGACATGACATGTACTATCCATCTAGAATAGTATTACCTGCAAATATATCAAAATTCATACCATTATGCATCAAATAAACTTGGGTCCATTACCCAAAACTTTGTGCTACCGGAATTTGCTACGGGACTTTCTTCAAGGGTTGACATCAATGACAACCAACCCAATTAATCAACAAGATGTTGATGGAAAAAAATTTATGCAACTTTATGTCATACTAACCAAGTTGAGGAATTGGATTCTTATGTGCATGGTAAACTTTTGTATCTTGGCAAGCTATGTTTTTCACAGGGTGAAAGAGTCAACAAGATAAGGGAAGAAAATTCTTCTCTTGTTGCTGACCATTTTGGTGTCGGCAAGAAGTTCATTGAACAAGTTTAGTTTTTGTATCAAACCGTTCAAGAACAGTTGAGAAAGAGTCAATACAAGTACAAGACAAGGAATGATAAGTTTTGTATTGGTCTCAAAGGCACCAATCCAAGCAAGGCCAAGTGGATTGAGGTTGGAAAGGTGAGGGAAATGTACCCTCATCTTCATATTGACTAAAAGTAGTCTTTTGGAGGTCCAAAAACTTCCCAATGGGGAGGTGTGATCGAGGGGATTGATTTTTTCTCAAAACTCAAAGTTCTTGGAATCACTTCAAAACAGACACGTGCGTAGGCCTCGTCCTCACGATCCCAATGCAACTTCAACGGGATCAAACGAACTTCGTATGAGAATGATATCACATTATGTTTTTTTTTCTAAACATGCACAATTTTGTTGATTGTATAGTCTGTACAGTGCTGACATGGCAGTGTACGGACCCACATGTGGCAACTGACGTGGTGGGGTATGAACCCACACGTGGCAGGTTATGTGTCATGGTCATACAGGTGATGTGGCATGGACTTATGTGGCATGGTCGTACAGGCTAAGTGGAAAACATGGATGAATCAAGTTGTGACAAGTGTCATTTTTGTGGGCAAGTGTTATGGTGCCACATGGCCCATTCGTGGTTTGTCACGTGGCACCCCTCCAATTGGTTGGAAAGTGAAAAACGTTTTGTGACTCCAAAAGAATCGAACCTGTGACCTCCGTGTGGGGTAATGAATTGGCAGGGGTCAGGCTACCAGCTCGCTCTCAGGGTGTTGCTTAACCATACACATTGTTTTAATTATTTGAATTGCAATGTATGTAATTTCAGTGGAGTAAAGGGTTGGGGCTAGGACCTAGCCCCCAGTTCATACCACGATCCATACAACCACTCTATAAATCATGGTGCACGAAACTATTTGGATTTTGGAGTTAATCCCCTGGTTCATTCTACACATCATATGCCACTTTGTAACCATTTTCGGGAACTTTCCAACACTTTAGTCATGGTTCTTACCACTCCATATGCCCATTCCTTATTTAGCCTGATTTTACACTGATGTTTAGCTTGATAGGTGCGGAGCCTTGGCCACATGGCCACTCCACGTGACCAATGGCACGGGTTCTATGCAACAGTTTAGCCATGGGGGGCTGAGAAAGGTGATGGGACATGCCCATATCCCCCCCATACGACCAACACCTCTGCCGGGAAAAGGGGCCAGTGCACTAATGGTCCTACAATTTCTCCCATTTTGCGGGAACCATTGTGTGTGCTAGGTTTGGGTGTGGAAAAAACAAAGAGGTCGAGTTAGTCCGTCGGTGGGTGTGATTTGGTGAGCACGTACAACAAGCTTGAAGGGGAAAACTTCCAGGATGTGTAACTTCTTCATTTTTTGGCCAAACCAAGTACCGAAAAATCCCAGCTAGGGGTTTTTGGACGTTCTAGAGCCATTGGAGCCATATATTTTGTATTCTAAGCAACATAAGATAAATTTTAAAGAATAATGAAAATGATCCAAGGGAAGTTGGACCTGGATATGTATCCCAAGTGAGGGGTGAACTCCTTCATCATTTGTTGTGTTATGTGTTCATTATTGATGGTTTTTATATGTCTTATATGATGCTCATGATTAAGTAAAAACTCATTAAATTTATGTGTTAGTAACTTGATCCAATTAACCAAACACATACATTTTTCACACTTGCAATTTAAAGGAAAACAAACCCATTTCATTTTCAGATTAGGGGACCTTGGGGGTAGGTGAATGATGAGGTGGAATGCATATGTTCTATGATATTGGGGAAGATGAGAGGCCAATTACAATTTGGTAAATAATTCAACATATCCAACCATGAAAATATGAATCATCAGGAGTCCAAGGTGGTGGGTCATCATTATGATGAGAAAGAAGTATGAGGTTCATTTTCTGAGATGCATACTATACAGAGTCTTGTATTATGATAAGAAAAGGCATGGGTGTCAATAATGCAAGGGGAGATAAAATCAACACAACCCACGGAGGTTAAGTGATATTGGCCAACAACAACTGAATTCATGTGGAATTGGGTGAAGTTGCATACATGGCTAGGAAAAGAAAATCCTAAAGAAATACTTAGTGGGACTGACACTAGAAAATGCGATGATCTTAGAGGGAGTATTGACCTGCTAGTTTGAAGAATTTTATACATGAAAGGACAAGGTGAATTTCCCTTCTATGTGAATCTAAGAGGAAAAGAGGGCCTCCCAACAAATATCTTTACACAAAAAATTGAATACGTGGCATGAAAACATTGATGAAAAGAAACCAGAAGGTCCAAAATGGAATTAAAAATAGAGTTATTGAGCTCGCATGCCTTTCTATTGAACTTCAATAGAAAAATGACCCCAAGATTAAATTTTGGGGAAAATGAATGGATCATACCTCACCAGAGGTCGCATTTTCGTGATTCCAACATCATAGATGGTTCTCAAACGAAACTTCTAGGCTCCCATTATTACATTGAGAAAATTTTGACTGAGCCGTATAAAAAGGGTTGGGGCCCATTTGAAACTTCATTTTTTCTTTGGTGAGTTGGACATGAGCGAGTGTGGATCCCAATGTCTTCCAAAGCTTGATGTGTGTGTGTTTGTGATCATTTTTTATCCCCATGAGAGATGGGTAAGGGATAATGAATCCACCTTTCAACTTTTGCATTCAGTTTCTAGGTTAGCGAGAATTTGGGGGACTATACGACACCTTGTTGAGGTGGGTTGTGCAGGTTGCACAACTTTAAATGGGTACCCATGCAAATCTTCGCAAATAATTCACTAGTACATATTGTTAAAAATTCGATGTTCTATTTGCGGCATTATGGAAAAAATTGCCCATACTGTCGAAAAATAGAGGAATATTTTTTTTTTTTTCCATATTTACCAATAATGTCGTTATTGCCACATTGATGTCTCTCTTGCCACGTTGTCATCTCTCTTTCCACATTTTCCACATAGTCGTCTCTCTTGCCATGTTTGTGACATAGTCGTCTCGCTTGCCACGTTTGTGAAGATAGTTATCGTAGTTGCAACGTTGTCGAAACTAGGTTTTCTCCCTCCAACGATCACCTAGTATTTTGACCAAGTCAACTTTGATTTGGTCAATAATCATTGGAATTGCGACGTTATAAAATCTATAAATATGTTGCATTTTATGAATGTTGCGACAAGTTTTCTATAATAAAGACACTTCAAAAAGGGTTTGTGGGTCTTCTTGGCTAGAGTACAACTATTAAAAGACATTGTACTAGGGATCTTCTCGTTTCATTTTAATTTTCTGATCGGCCAAAGTTTAAAGGAAACAATTATTAAAAGACATTGTACTAGGGCTAGAGTACATTATGGGAAACAATGACCTGTGAATGGGGCCAACGTTGAATTCTTTTTAAAAAACATTTGTATGACATCATACATCCTTGAGTCTTGAAACCCTCCCATATCGTCAAGTCATGTCTAGTCTAACCATGTCAAATTTCGATGCATACAAACACATATTGAAGAAATTTCAGCATTGGCCCCATTCACTGCTCACTATGTGGGGTCGGTGCATGACATTTTTGGTGGTTGAATTGGAAGTTGCATGACATTTCAAGAGAGTTCCAACAATGATTATACATATGGAAACAATGACATTTGACAATGAGATGCCCATTATGAACATTGCTGCAAACATGGATGATATCAAATATTATGTGTTCATGACATCATGCATCCTTGAGTCTTGAATCCCTCCCATACCGTCAAGGAATCTGTCTAGTCTAACCATGTCAAATTTTGATGCATGCAGGCACATATTGCAGAAATTTCAATGTTGGCCCCATTCACTAGTGCTCACTATAAGAGGTCGGTGCAGGACATTTGTGGTGGTTGAATTGGAAGTTCCATCTTATAGACCCTCATCAACAAACATCATCGACGAGGAAGAAACCCAATAAGCAGACAAAGAAACTCTTGCATTCAAATTTCCATCTGATGCAAACATAAACTGACACATGGGATGGGATAGACAACAATTTTTGCACACATGAGGTTTGTCAAAATTGGTTGGTAGTTTAGATGTAAAAATCATTGTGGATATGACCATAACAAAGAAACACCTTTGAGATAATAAAAGTTATAATGATTGATCCAAGTAAAAATCCATTAAAAATTGGAAATTAAAGAAGAAGGGTTAGACAAAAATAATATGTGTGTCCCTTTATTTCAATCAACGAAGGGTGTATGGGGCTAAATATGATCTTTTTTGAAATTGCTCATTATTGTTGAATGCCTTTGAATACTTTATGCCAATGTTATATAGGGGGTACTCAAGAATTATGTATTGCTCCATTGTAGGCTCCTCTAAAGTTACCAACTTCTTCTTAATGAATTCCGCTTTTGAAGCAAATAAGGTTAAGAGGATAGAATATCCTTTTGCAAGATCTCAATGCTCTTTTTCGACCACCAATCATGCCCATAAAGATATATTTTACCATACATTATGAATTTATGTATGCCTTAATATCATTTTTGCAACCTCTTTTGACTAATTAATGTAAGGAAGACGTATCCTTCTCAACGTTATTTTCTACACTTTCTTAAAAAATGTCAAGAATGATGCTAGCACACTTGGAATGTGAAACTATAACATTTACATAATCAAGAGGCCAAGGATAAGCTTGATCCAAGATTGGTTCCACCTAATGGTGACCAATCTTAGAGTCCTTCAACCAAGTTGGCTTCTAATTTCTGCACTTATTTGCATGAGAAGCATTATGAGCTTTAACTTTCATACATAAAGTAAGTAGATGGTTGCACTCAAAAAAAATCCTATAATTACGTTTATTATGCAATAATTAGGTCCAACTACAATCATTACAACTTAAAAAAAAAAATCTTTGTAGATCCTTAATCAAATTAGTGTCAATGTATTTGGGCTATGGAAAATGCCAACAAATTTGTTGTTTCTAGAGCCAAGGAAACAATCTTACTTACAACATTTGTAATGGCATTAAGAGAGATGGCATTTCAATTTTTAAGAGTCTAGCTAAGATTTTGCACCGAAAGTGGCTTCCCATTATTTCTTTTCATTCCTACATGCTCACATCTTGAAAGTTATTCAACTCAGCTGAGTAGGAATCTCTTGGTTGTTGTTTTATACGTTGAATTTGAAAAGTTATACCTACCTTTTGGATAAACACCGTTTGGAGAGAGTGTTGCAAAGGTTCTAGTGAAACACACCTAACAACCTCCCCACTGTGGTACAGATACCCATAATTTCCATAATACAAAACACGCCCAAAAACCTCCCCTTATACATTGCAGACCTTGTACACCAAGACTGACACATTTTCATACACAGTTGTAGAGGAGGTGCTATGAAGGGAAGGATAATCAGGAAGAAGAAGAGTGTTTCAAAGGTTCTGGTGCCCATGTAGAATGTACTTGGAACCATAACCTGAATCACATAGATATTTATTGATCCATATGGATATCGGTGGCCACCCACCTTTTCCAACTGGCTCAAAACAATTTTCTGACATTTTTGGCAATTTACTATTTTTAGCAGTTTTTACTTTCGAGGCCATTTTGAGGGCCTAAATGAAGGTTTTTGGGTATATATATCCTCAATTATATCCAAAGGAATAATTGAGCCCCAAAAATGAATCTCCTTGGCGATACCTTTCCAACGGGCTATCACACGCCTAAAACAGAGATCGTATGCAAAAGTTACGACCCCGGGAAGTTGATGTACTAGCTTACCCAAACGAGGCCCACATGACTTTTGGCGTTTCATCTCCTAGGGTTAGGTTTTTGGATGTCTAGAGTTTTTGGCATTCTTTCTTATTGTAAAAATTCCTTCAGAGCCTCATTGTAATTTGCTTCTTGAGAATGCGCACTGCCATCACATCTCTTCTTAGAGATAAGCCGCCACCATTCTAGCAAGCTTGTTTCCGCTGCATTTTACAGTTTCAGCTTATTTCGTTATTGAATAGAAAACCAGTTTTACTGTATCTCTTTTATTTTGTGTTAAGAACTTGTTAATAATCTGTATTCATTTCATTATGCTCATAAAATCTGGATCAGTGGTATCAGAGTGGTCTGCTCCTTGTCGTCTTAATGCATGTCCCCAACAAGGTCGGAGTACAAAGAGTTGGATCTCGAGCTTGTTTCTCTTGAGGACAGAAGCTCTCACACACCCAAGCGACCTCCCATGGTAGGAGAAAAGAAATATGATGGGATAGGATATCCTTTCAAACTGTTTATTGAGGAAGCCCTCATGCAACAGAGGAACGAGATGATGGATAGTTTTGCGCAAATCCTTCGGCGACTACCAACAAGCGATGCATCTTCTTCGAATGGAGGCGCCGCCCCCTTCAAGGTACAAATAAAATTTGATATTCCTATATTTGAAGGTTATATAGACGCAGATGTTGTAGACAAGTGGTTGAATCTACTAGAAGGGTATTTTTCTGTTCATAAATTTTTGAATAGAGAAAAGATTACTTTTGCTCTCCTCGAAGTTGTTCCCCATGTCAAAGATTGGTGGGAAACTTTCTATGAGAAAAAGGAAACAGAGGAAACCTCGTTATTTTTAGTCACGACCACCTGGGAATCCTTCATGGATTCTATTAAGGAACAATACTACCCTGTCGGAAGTTATGACGACCTGTATACCAAATGGAACACACTGTGGCAAGAAAGAGACCAAGCAGTGCCAGATTTCACAAATATCTTCCATACCTTGCACACCAAGTTGGGTATCAAAGATTCGGAGTGACATCTGGTGCTCAAGTATCATGGTGCTCTGCATAGATACATCCAGACCAAAATGGAATTTCTAGACATCTCATCCTTGGGCACGACCTATCGATATGCCGTCAAAATCGAGCAGAAGCTCAAACAAAAGACGCGGCAATTTGGGCCTGGGAACCCCTCACAAAAAAAGCCAGGAAAGGGTGGCCCCAACCCACCGAACAAAGGACAAAGCAAATATGGACAGTATCAAGACAACTAGTACAATCCGCAAGCAAATAAGGACACCGAAAAGACAAAGAAAGATACCAGGAAGTGGTGCGAATTCCATAAGAGCCCTTGGCATAACACTGTTGACTGTCACTCAAAGAAGTCACTGGTGGCTGAAGTGAAAGCCTCTGAATCAGATGTAGATTTTGACTCTGAGACAGAACCAGAAAGGGGAATACGGATCATTGACGTGGAACCCAGTGCCACCGTTGCTACCACCAAGATCCAGCTTGGTGAACCAGACGAGCCAGAAGAAGGAGAGCGCCTCTTCCATTCACAGATGTGGGTAAAAGGCACCCCTCTACACTTTATCATTGACAGCGGTAGCCAGAAGAACCTCATCTCAGTAGAGGTCGTCATGCGGCTAGCCTTGCCAACAACGCCGCATCCACAACCCTATACCATTGGATGGCTCTGCCAAGGAAGCGATCTCCGCGTCAGCCAACAGTGTCAATTATCGTATGGCATCAAGCCCTTCAAAGAAGAGGTATTGTGTGATGTTTCTCCTCTTGAAGTTTGTGACGTTCTTTTGGGCCAACCTTATTTATGGAAATGTCATGTTGTATATGAGTCTAGGCCTCGTAGTGTTATTATTACTTTGAACAGGAAATTGTATAGGATACCTGAGGCAGTCCCACCTAGTGCTATTTCCTTGATCTCTGCTAAGCAATGCAAGAAGGTCATCTCTCAGACGGGGAAGTTTTTCTTCTTCATGATTCGCTCTCAGAATAAGTGAAAGATCATAGCCACATCTAGGGTCTCTGTGGCCAACCTCTCCACATAGCAGAAGAAAGTAGATAAGGTCGTGGAAGAATACTCGGATATCTTCTCCTCACCTACAGGGGTACCTCTTCACTGCCAGGTCAAGCACCCCATCGATCTGACCCCCAGCACACCGTTGCCCAATGGGCCAGTCTATCATTTCTCTTTGTCAGAGAATGAGGAGATCAAGAGACAGATCCATGAACTACTCCACAAGGGGCACATACACCCTAGCTCATCACCTTGCGGGAGGCCAATCGTGCTGGTACAGAAGACAGTCATCCACATTGATCATAAGCCACTGCAGTTCATGCAGACACAGGGAAAACTGCAAAATGACTTCCATCAAAAGTGGTCCACATACTTGCAGCAATTCCACCTCAACATCAAGTATAAAACAGGAAGCACCAATCACGTTGTTTATTGCCTCAGCAAACCGCCAGTCGGGGCACTCACCACGGTGCTAGACTCTTTTGGCCATGAGACATCTGGATGGCCCCAAATCTATGAGACAGACTCTAACTTCACCACCACCTACCAAATGTTGGGTGAAAATGCAGTTTTCGATAATTTCCATCTTCAGAATGGGTTGTTGTGTCGTCTGGGCCATATCTGTGTTCCATCAACTAAGCGAGTGAAGCTGATCTGGGAAGCCCACTACAATCGGGTGGCAAGACACTTCGGTGTCGAAAAGATAGTGGCGATGCTATAGAAACATTTCTACTGGCCGAAACTTTGACAGGAGGTCGGCAAGTATATCAGGTCCTGCATTGCCTACGCTATTGCCAAACCGACCACTAAGAAACAGGGCTTGTACACCCCTCTTCCTACTCCTGACAGGCCATGGGAATACATCTCAATGGACTACATGTTGGGCCTCCCATCCACCAAGCGGGGAAATGACTGTGTTTTTGTTTTTGTTGATCGCTTTTCTAAGATGGTGATTCTGGTTGCCTGCAAGAAGAGCATCACAACAGAGGCCACTACCAAGCTCTTCTTTGAACGAGTCTGGGTACATTTTGGAATCCCGCAAACCATTGTCTCAGATCGGGATAGTTGATTTCTCGACACATTCTGGTCGAGCCTCTGGTCACTACTGGACACCAAGCTCACCAAATCCACAGCCTTCCACCCCCACACAGATGGCCAAACCAAGGTTGTAAATCGAATGATTGTGCATATCCTTCGCATGTATAATTCAAAGAATCCTCACACATGGGATGAGAGCCTTCCTTATGTCTAGCATAGCTACAACCGAGCCTTGCATAGCTCAACCGGCCACAGCCCCTTTCAAGTGGGGTTGGGATTCCAACCATTGGGTCCCATAGATGTTGCACTTTCCCTTCCAGTCACCTCGACTGACTCATCTCATGCTCCAACTGAAGCTAACAAAGCCACCTAGTTCATTGAGTGGATCTAGCACATCCACCAACAGGGTCAGGATATCCTACAAAAGTCCAATGACAAGTACAAACAATGCCATGATCAACATCGGGTGCCGCATAAGTTTCAGGTGAGCGACAAAGTTTGGTTGCACTTGTAGAAAGAACACCTTACAGGACCCCATCGAAAGATTCTCCCACTCTGCTATGGACCGTACACTATCACCAAGGTTGTGCGGGATAATGATTTTGAGCTCAACATTCCTCCTTTCCTTGGCCTACACCCAGTGTTCAACGTGGATCTCCTTCGCCCTTATTTCCCACCATTATTGGACACCTCAAAAGTAGCAGAACAGTTGACACCAATAGATCTCAACCCCGACTGCATACAACATGCATCCAATGATCAGATTGTGGATAGACAAATCAAGGGCACTCAACAACAAAGGATCCAGCTTTATCGAGTCGTCAAAGCAGGGCAGCTCCTGCACCAAGGCAAGTGGCTCACCCGGGGCCAAATTCAGCAAACATTTCCTCATCTAATGGGGGACCTCAATGCAATGGAGACCATTTCTTCCTAAGGAGGGAGGATTGATCCAGATGGATATTGGTGGCCACCCACCTTTTCCAACTGGCTCAAAATAGTTTTCTGACATTTTTGGCAATTTACTATTTTTAGCAGTTTTTACTTCTGAGGCCATTTTGAAGGCCTAAATGAAGGTTTTTCTGTATCGATCTCCTAAATGATAGATGAAGGAATAATTGATCCCCCAAAATGAATCTCCTCGGTGATACCTTTCCAACGAGCTATCACAAGCCTAAAACAAAGATCATATGCAAAAGTTACGACCCTGGGAAGTTGATGTACTAGCTTACCCAAATGGGGCCCACATGACTTTTGGTGTTTCATCTCCTAGGGTTAGGTTTTTGGATGTCTAGTGTTTTTGGAATTCTTGCTTATTGTAAAAATGCCTTCAGAGCCTCATTGTAATTTTCTTCTTGCGAATGCGCGTTGCTGTCACATCTCTTCTAAGAGATAAGCCGCCACCATTCCAACAAGCTTGTTTCCGCTGCATTTTACAGTTTCAGCTTATTTCGTTATTGACTAGAAAACCAGTTTTACTGTATCTCTGTTATTTTTTGTTAAGCACCTGTTAATAATTTGTATTCATTTCATTCTGCTCATAAAATCTGGATCATTTAGTCTCCAAGGAAATCAGTATGTGCTCATAATATGTTGCCTCCAATCTCTATGAATATAGATCCCTGATTTTCTATTGCAATGGCAGAAGGTACACATGCTTACTGCTTGAAATTTATTCAAATCATCTGAGTAGGAATATCTTGGTTGTTGTTTTATACGTTGAATTTGCAAATTTATACCTACCTTACAGATTGACACCATTTGGAGAGAGTGTTTCTAGTTGTGATAGTTTGATGTATTGTGTCTCTTTCTTTGCGTATGTGTTTCCTATTACCTTTTATTTCATATCTCATGTTGTCTATTTCGGAACAAATTTTTGAACCTGTGGACTCGCTGTACAATGCCCCTTCTTTTCCACTTAGACAAAATGTTTTCCTCTCCAAGATAACTCTGAATTTGTCCATAGCGACGCTCTTGAGTTACTTCCTGTGTTTTTCTTCCACCACACTTTACGGTTTACACTGAAGGCTATTGCTCGCCTAGCCTTCTCCTCTTGAATCCAGTCACTGAGTCATTTGTTCTGTCTCTTCCTCAGATCGACCCCATAGCCCAAGTTTTAATTTTTTGCGCCAATATAACCAGAAACCATTTTTACCATCGGTGTTAAATCTAGCCATTGTTTTCAAATTCATATCCTGAGCGGAGACTACGCCATTTCTGAGAGAGCCCTCTCCAGATCTGAAAGGCTAGTTTCGGGTCTCAATGTTGGTTGAAAAAGTTACCTTTGTCATCTACTTATCATCCAAATAGATTTACAGAGTGCTAACACCATTGATTCATTTTCTTCTTCCTTTAATACTTGTCTACATGTTTCATCAATTGTTATGTTGATGCTTTCCACAAATTCATTCAATCTCAAGTTGTAACACTTGTATGCTTTTCTTGTACTTGAGTAACCAATAAGTAATCCTATGTCCACACGAGAGTCAAACTTTCCCATTCTGCCATCTTCTCTTTTGATGCAGCATTTTGCTTCCAAAAACTCTGAAGTGCTTCACATTTGATGGTCTTCCTTTCCATAGCTCGTAGGGAGTTTTGTCAGTGTTGTTTCTGAACACTCTTTTTTGAAAGTGAACTGTTGTATGCACTTACTGTGTCCAAAATATATCTATCAATTTGGAATCCATTAGAATTCTTCTTCCTCAGGCCTATCTATTTCTGTCGGTCGTTGACTCTGAAATATGAATCTTCTCGGTGGAGGAGTGTCCCTGTAATTTTCATTGTAGACCTTCCTATCCCCGTTGATTGTTTCTGCATAGATTTTTGGATATGTTTCTTGTTCTATTGTTTTGGAGTTTGATCCCTTTTATGTCTGATTGTATCCAATTCCAGACTTATCATGATGAGGTTTTTTATTGTTGATAATGTCATTCAAAACTTTTGAGTTGTTCTCCATATTTTTCTTTTGAATATCCTTTCTTAATGTGACAATTTATGCTTCCAAATTTCCAATGATCCTGTATCTTCCTTCTAGTTTTTCTTTGAGTGATTCTTCCATTCTTTTATCTTCTTCAATTTGAACCTTAAATTTTTTTATCATTTGTTCTAGTTCCTGAGTGTCTTCTTTCTTGTCTAGTTCCACTTGTAGTTTCTTGTTTTTCTTCTTTTCTCCTCTGATAACTTCCATGGCACACAACAATTCTTCTCGGTAGTCAGCTTCTACCTCTTCATATTCTTCTTCGGCCTCTTCATATTCTTCTTTGGAGTTTTGTTTATCAGAGTCTTCTACTGCCATGAATATAACTCTTTCTGTCTCACTATCACTGACTTCATCTTCATCTGAGATGTCTTCTTTGGTGCATAAGCTTTTCTTGAAAACTTTCTTTGTGGTTCTTTTCCCTTTATATGTTTGTTTATTATTTGAGTAACCTTCATCATTTCGCTTTTTCGTATGAGGACATTTGTTATCAAAATGACCAATAACATCAAAATTAAAACAAATTAAAGGAAGCTTACCTCTATACCTATCTTTGGTTCCCTTGTTCAATCTTCTGACAAAGTTGGTCGCTTCTTCATCATCTTCCGAGATGTCACTATTGTTTCTATGTTCTTTTTATTTTTTCTTTCCCTTTTGCTTTGACCTTTTGGATTCTTTGAAGGATGCTTCTTTTATATCTAGATTTTCTTGTTCAGTTCTCGTTTCATATGCTGTGAAGATTCCAGGTAGTTCGTCCATGCTTATTGATTTTAGATGTACTCTTTCTTCTAGTGCCGATATCTTAGGGTCAAATCTCATAGGAAGAGATCTTAGTACCTTTTGAACAATTACAAATTCTTTAATTTCTTCTCCCGATCCCAAGATTACATTTACTGTTTCATCGACTCGTAAAAAGTAAGCTGCAATGTTCTCATCTTCCTTCATATTTAGTTGTTTGAATTGACCTTTGTAAGTTTGAAGCTTTGTTGCTTTGACTTTTGAATCTCCTTCAAAAATGTTTCGAAGTTTGTCCCAAATATCTTTAGGGGATTTACAATGTGCAACTTTGGTAAATACCGATTCTCCAAGACCATTCAGAAGTGCATTTGTGGCTTTGGAATTATTCTGATTGAGTTTCATTTCTTTTTCATTTGTCGGTAGAACTGCTGGTGTTGTGTATCCATCTACAATTGATTGCAAAATTTCAAATCCATGTTCTTGTATATCTGTCTTCATCATTATGCTCCAAAGTGCATACTTTTTTCCATCAAACTGTGGTATTCCATTTTTATACATGTTGTTTCTCTCCATGATCTACCTTTCAGTGATTAAACTGATTTCTGAAGGAACCTGCTCTGATATCAATTGTTGGATTACTGAGAGGGGGGGTGAATCAGTAATAGAGCAATATAATACTTTTTAACCATATGTTGTTCGGAAATAATACCCTACGGACTAGCAAGCTAGGGTTGAACTTACATGCAGATTTTGACCTTCAAGAAATGAACTTTAACCTATCACCCCAAAACTAAAACCCCTTTTTTCACATACAAGCATGGAAAGGACCTACTATCCTTTTTACTGATGTTTGGTGTAGATCCTCCGTTGCGCTTTGTCTGCTTGCTCACACTACTCCTTCCAAAAACAATCCTGCAATCAAGACAAAACACTACGCATGCATGTTATTTTTCTATTTGAGGGTTAGAGATTAAGCATAAATCGAATAAATCATATATGACTCATGCATTGGGACGGGAAAAGTATTATTTTATTAATCTCAAGATGAATCAACTTACAATAATGATAGAGATCATCCACCGCTCCTTGATCCTGATCCTGGGATCCTCCTCTTCTTTGTCCTCCAACTGCTTTGCTTGAATTCTCCTTAAGCTTGAGGAAAGGCTAAAGGGTTGGGACAAACAGATTCGGCAATTGGTCAGAGTTTCTTTGCTATAATTTTCCTCCTCCAAATAGTACCCCTACCCCTTCTTTTATAGGCTAGAAGGAGCTAGGGTTTTGGACAAACTCTCTGCCATGCATGGCTGGGAGTTTCAGTTAACTGACCCATAGCTTTTTGTCCCGTCGAAAACTTTCCTATTTTTGTGCTTTGTTAGGTAAACGTGTGCAGTAGTAGGCCAGCCATCATTCCAATGCATGCAGTAGTAGGCCTGCCAGCGTTCCAATGCGTGCAGTAGTGAGTTAGGGCACGTGTCACTTGATTTAAGAGGATTTTCAAGAGTTTGTTCAGCATGGCTTTGGCAAGGAAGGGATATGAATTGGCCTGATGCCAGGTAAGCATGTGTGGTGCAATTTAGGGTTATAACAGATTCCCCCTAATGTGTGAGATCAGAAGAGCATCTGATGGCCGAAATACATTACCAATTCTTTACCAATCTGTACTGATATGCTGAATGAGTGAGCCCAAGAATCAGGAATCAGGAGGTGCCATTTGCAAAAAAAATATCAAATGTCTCACCGAGGCGGGCATACCCATGCTCGGGATAAAATAGAACTATGGCTACCAATCAAATACATTGTAGATCCATGTCATACAACTATGAAGAGTAGCCGCGAATAATACCAAGCAGAGCTACATCTCGAAATCAGAAAGATATACATATAAAGTATCCATCTCCTAGAAGCCGATTTGGCCTGATGGCTGTACTTCAGAGCTCGAGCAACAACTTCAAAATCTTCTAAAACTTGGGTAGGAGTGTAATATGAGTGTATGACTGCACTACCCAGAGGTCTTCGATGGCTCGTCGGTTATGGACTTGATAATATTGATGATCGGACTGAAGGCTTCAGTGATTTCGAACAAAGACTTGATTGGACATTCAGGATGGTCGGGTATGCGGACAAGAGACATATTGCAGAGGGGTTGACTCAGGCTTAGTGAAAAAATTCCCTTGGACAATAGCACGACAAGTGATAAGACTCAGGCAGCATATCTGTTAATCATAAGTCTATGAAGCAGGGGGCAATGCAAACTCTCCATATGTTTGAAAGAGTAACCAAACGGTGGAGGACACAACTCAATATAGTGAGCAAAGCTTCCTAAGGTCATACTACATCCCAAAGTCTGATGAATCAAACAGACATATGTTCTTTATCCAAGGGCGACTCATGATGCTGCCAATAAAGAAAATACTTTTCCCCTCCTCTTTTTGGGGTATTTTTGATTTTTTTGTTCTTTTTGATGATTTGTGAAAAAGAATAAAGGTATATTACGTTACAATGGAGGAATGAGTTCTGCAAACATACAAGTTCAAGGCACAAGGACAAGACTGATGTTCTAGGGAAATGATACTCGGGAAAAATCCTCCAGTGGCCAAAGGTGTTAAAACGCAGACGCAAACTGTTACTAGACTGATGGGTAAGGTATGCAAATGTGGTTGATAGAACACACAATGGTAACATCCTTCAATGTAAGTTTAACGAGCCCAGAGAAGGGAAGCTCGGTGGTTTTCCATATTTAGAGAGTCTAAAAAAGCATAAAAGAAAACTCCATTGGGGTACCTTTTTCGACAATATTCTAATCGGTTCGAAAAAGGGATAAACTAGCACCGATTAGACATCAATTCAAACCATTTTAACGAGTGTGAAAAGGACAAGATCACTCAGCTATTTTTTCACTTTTAAGGAGTCTGAAAAAAAGCTTAACTATGGACTCTATCAGGAATATTCTTCTGGGCCATTTTAACGAGTGTGAAAGAATAAGGTCACTCGACGATCTTTTCAATTTTAGGGAGTCTGAAAAGAGCTTAACTATGGACTCCGGGGGGGTTTCTTTTCATAAATTTAGTCCCTTAGGCCTGAAAAAGGAATAAAATTATACCTGAGGATACTCTTCTAAAGAGTGGGAATTCCATAGAGTATTCCTTTGTTCGTACAGTTGACCGTTCGGACCAAAAAAGGGGTAAACTACCACCGGACAGACGTGACTTCAAATTTCAGTTTAACGAGCGTGAAAGGTCACAAGATCACTCGGCAATCTTTTCATGTTTAGAGGGTCTGAAAAGGGCTTAAAAGGAGACCCGTTTAAGGAACGTTCTTCTGGACCAATTTAACGAGTGTGAAGAAACAAGGTCACTCAACAATCTTTTCATCTTTAAGGAGTCTGAAAAGGGCTTAAAGAAGACTCCATAATAGTTACTTTTCTCAGTTAATCCGGACGAGATTGAAAAGCATAAATACAGTCTCGTCGGATGTTGCTTTCAGATCTCAAAGTGAGCTTGGAAAACAACAAAGTTAGCTCATGATAGAATCTTTGTGCGTTGATTCCTAGCATCTCCTCATAAGACCAGGCAAAAACGTCGTGGATTTCTTTGAAAAGATCCGTGTAAATATGAATCTCTTCGGGGGAGCAATCCGCCCTGACGAAGACATTCTCCACGATGACAGGGTTGCGGGAGATGTTGATAGGTATGGTTTCAGCGATAGTCTCCATATTTCCCTCAGCATAAATTTCATGTGTAGCTAAGAGGTTAATAGGACACGGTTGATCTCCCATCATGGTGATAGTGAATTCTCCTACCTCAATTTGGTGTAACTCTGGGAGGAAATATGATCTGTGATGAAGATATTCCCAAGGTTTGTCCGGACTAGTCATTGCTTCAATTACTTCTTCGTCGGAAGGGAAGACCAAGTCTAACAAATTAGTGGTAGCAAGAGAACCCTGAGCCCAAATAGGCTCTAGAAGTGGATCCAACTCTTGTGCGGGAGTCGGATCAGGGTTAGCTGAAGCTTGCTGGACTAAACAGTACGCTACTTCAGTGGCCGACAAGGGCATGGACATGTTGCAGTGCCCTGTCTCATCCATCGCAGCTGATGGGGAAGGAAGAATCCACGGATCCTCAAAGTAAGTCGTGCGGAATGACGAAACATAAAAAATATCAGCCTTGTGGTGATTCGACATAAACTTGACATCATCATGAGGAGGTGGGTAATCGAAGGTACCCATCAAGGATGGCCACAAACCAACTCCAACGTTAACGACACCGAGCTGCGGATTATCAATCATGGGAACCGTGGATGCCCCCAAAGCTGGGTCAGGCCTAGAGAAGGACAATTGATCAATGGTCACTATCCGACCCTCGTGTGGAAACAACAAGACTCGGAAAACTATAGCAACCACAGCTTGCATAGCATAAGTCCAACTCCGACCTAACAGGAGGTTATAGTCGAGGGGAGCATCGACTACCTCTGCTTCGATGCACACAGTCTTCCCTCCTAACTGCATGGGGAAAGAAGGAACGATGCCATGTGGTCGAAAAGAACGATCGTCAAACGCAGTGAGGAGAGTAGGTGATGGAGACAAAGTGGGATGACCAATGGCCTTCCAGCATGCTAACAACATAACGCAAGTCGAAGCACCCTCGTCGACCATCGTGCGGAAGATATTCCATGTAAAAAATTTCATGGGATGAGCCACTACTATCTAAAACGGGACGTGGTAAGGCAGACGAGGTTTTAAGTCGGTCATATCTAACATGATGGTACCCAGGTTACAAGTCTCAGTAGAGCCTAAAGCAGACAACAAGGCTTTCCTCTGAGCAGGGCATCTTTGGAGGACCTCCAAAGCGGACATCGCACAAGGGGTTTGTGATAAATCTTCCACCACGGAGTAATTCTGGGTGGCCCTTGCATTTGGGTTGTGAGAAGCTTTCTTAAATGCACCCTTTGGAATTCATGTCATTGTCTCACCCAACGTCTTCTCTATATGTAGAGGAAGAGATGGGATCTCAGCTTCTTTACCCTTCTCAGAGGCGCTTGGTTTACTATAGTTGTGAGCTCTAGTCATTATTAATGCATCACCCCTAACCATATATATGTTCGTAGATGAGGAATTGTTGGGGGGAGGGAAGGTTTCTTGGCTGCCTCCTTCTACACTTGTAGAGGCTTGAGTTAAATTTTTCCCATGCTGAAAGGGATTAGTCAACACGGCCTGCTGTTGCTGTGTGACAAACTTTTGGGCCTCTGCAAGTCGAGGACATAGATGGTTCGGGTGGTCTTCCGCACACAAGTTGGACGGATACCTCGCCTTCCATTTTTTTGTGGTGCCCTCACCGACATTATCAGTGGGTTTTTTCTCCCCCTTACCCTTTTTACGTTGTTTTTTCTTCCCTTCAGGCTGCTAGGTGGCCTTTGGGTTAGTCGTCTGCACCGAGTGTACTTCCGACGTTTGGGTAGGAGGAGCAGCCAAAGCAATAGTCTGGCTGGTCGTTGAGTGTTGTATAGATAATTGTTGCAATTGCTTTGTCAATTGCTCAGCGGGCTTGGTTTGTGCTGAACCAACAATACCATCGGCATGTGGTTCGGTTGTCTGTCTATTTTTATCCAGTATCGATCGTGGTGCATCCGGTAGGATGTTGTATAATAAACCAGACTGAGAATATATGAGCTCAAACTGTTGAGCCCTCATGATGGCATCTTCTTCGGAGAAAACCCCAGAAGTTGCGACATCTTTGGATAATTGTGGTACTAAAGACTTAAGGAACCACTCAAGCAGGAATGCTAGTGGAATCGGTACTTTGATTAGACTCTTTCGGCGTCTCCACTCTTGGATAGGATCAGAGATGTGGTATGTTGTCGTCTGTTCGAAATTGGCAAGCAATTTTGTGCCCATGTCGTATCTCACAGGTAACTGGAAATGGTTAAGGAAGGCCATAGCCAGTTCGCCAAAAGAAGAATATCGTGAGTGATCAAGCTCGATGTACCATTTCGCGGCACTCCCGATAAGAGTGCGTTGAAACAATCGCAATAGGACGGAGTCATCTTTCAGTGAGTTAGATGAACACCAAAGATGGAAAGTAGTCACGTGATCACCTGGATCTTCGTTAGGCTTGGCCTCGAACTTTGGAATGTCCGAAGGCAACTTCGTTGGCATAGGAGGCCAACGTGGATCGTGACAAATAGGATCATTTAACAACTGTGTCAAATTGGGCAAGTGTAACGTCACCAGGAATGGTAGTTTGGGTTGCTGCTGATAGCCTGGGAAAAAGGGTCCTGGAGTTTGACTGGCACCAGGTTGCCAGGAAAAGTTTGGCTGCTGGCCCATATTCTGGTAGAAACCATGGCCCTAGCCAGCGTAAGGTTTTTTCATCTGTGGAGACATCATTGGCTGATTCCCCATGAAGGACATAGGATGTTGGGCATTCATCGTGTTTGACGGACTTTGGGAAGGATTACTCCATGCCAGTCCAGCTGGGATAGGCATAGAAGTATGTCCGGGGTTCCATTGACTGTGGAAATAATTACCCCAGAACGACATTCTAGATGAGGGAACAGATCCTTGTCCTGAGTTCCAAGGTCCTAGTATATGTGCCCCCGGCGCAGGAATAGTACCCTGCGCCGGAGTAGACTGTCCAAAGATGGGAGTGCCCCCAGATGGGAAAGAAGTGGATGCGAAAGTGTTGTTACCAAACATCCCATTCCAAACAAACAGTGACGAACCTACTGACAGAGTTTGCGCAGGTGTTCCTTGACTCCCAGCTCCAAATGAACTCGTGTGTGCAGGCTGCCTGACGGACTACTGATGCAAACCACCAAGAGACGGGGACGAAGGAGAGATATGACCTCCAGTGTAAGGAAAAGCATTAAAAAGGACAGGAATGCCCCCAAGTTGACCTTGCAAAGGAGTGTTAGAGCTCCCTACCCCCAGACCCAAAGTCTGTAAAGTGGAGTAAGTGAGTGCAGGAATTGTACCTGAACTGGGCATACCATATGAAAACGGAGGGTCGGTCGCACTAGGTGTGAAAGGATTTGTGGCCACCGCGATAGATGGGGTCGGTCCACTGTGCGATGTAGTTGCGGCCAAGACCGTGGTGGCCCGGACCATCGACAAGGGCAAGTTAGGAGAAGCTTCTCCTGTGGTAACAACGGTGGTGGGAATGGAAGAATTCCCAGAGGAATTAACAGTGTTTGTTGCCATAGCTGTGTGAGGCACTGACAGGCATTCGTAAAATTGAATTGGCACAATAACTTGCGGCCAAGTATCAGTGGTTGGGGTTTCAACCGAACTAAGAATGACGGTTGATTCCTTTGGGAGTTGTTTGGGCACAATGGTTTGTAACCTGGTTTCTTCGAAAGACCCTTGTTGGTCTAGCTTCCGTCTCAATGGTGGCGGGGGTGGCTCCAGTATAACCGACGGCAGGCCCAGAAGCCTTCGAGACCGGGGGAGATCTGAATCCTCCACTGTGTGAGAAGATCCATGACACGCTAAGGTATTCTACACGTGAAAATATTAACACACACTAAAAGAAAGCCCCTATGAGATAAGACAAGCAAACACTAACTATTTTGAAGAACAGTTACAACAACCAACACTAGAGCAACTTACCAGTGCAAGTGAAACTCGAAAATGGAAGCACCCTGTAGGTATACTCTGCAAAACATGGCCCGATGTCTGTCCTAGGTACCGCGGTATACCCCCGCAGTCACCCGTGTACGTCCCTAGAAAAGATTGGCAACTAGTTTGTCAGCACGCGAACAGTCACCAGGCGGGTACAGTCGATAGTCGGGTAGACCACAATGAGTAGGGTATCAAGCCCGAAACCTGTCAAGGGTATCCAGAGCAAATGGTCTGGAAGACAACTGAGGACCTTGAATGGATTCGAGACCCACGAAGCCCCGTGGCAAATGAAAATGACGGAATCCCAAGACAAATCCTCGATATGTGTTCTCCACTATGCTCGGTCCGGCTTTGGAGGGGTTATCTCCGCTACCTTTCCTTACGCGACCTCGTGTTTAGCCCATGTGTTAGAGGGGGGTCCCGGATAACTTCCACGTAACTGGACTTCTACACTCCCTATCACAGACTCCAATATTTGGTTTTGAGTGGCCTTGGAGAGTTTACTCTCCAACCTATTCCAAGGCCCTAGTCCTGAGCTAGTGTATTAACCCTACAAACAAAAAGTCTAATAGATTTTAATTAGCGTTGCTTTTATGGGATTTTTTACGTCACAATGTATGAAGGTGAAACTGATGGTGTGTAAAGACTCAAAGCAAAATGAATAAGAAATGCTTGGAAACAAAAACTTTTACAAAAAATGCAACAATCAAGAACTTTTCACAAAGAAAGACTTCTTTTCTTTTCAATTTTTCCAAGATTTTATACAGCAAACATAAAATACTTTCGCTCGACTATGAGCTACTTATGCTCTAAATGCACTGCAAAAACTTATGAACAAAAGACTTCTTCCTAGCTATTGATGCAACAACACAATCCTCAAACAAAGAAGAAAATGAAAAAGAGATATATATTTTTTTATTTGAGTGCTAACTAAAGCAACAAGGGAAAAATGTCGACAAGCACAAAACCAAGAAAACAAAATAAAATTCTGGCTTAAAGCGCAGATCGCAAAGAACCAGAGTAAAGACGCACAACGACAATCAAGAAAGCACCGACTCTTACGCTTGTCTAAAAACCATAAAACAAAATCTTTTCTTTTTTATCTTTTCTATCAACAATCAACTAAGAAAGAATAGGCTAAGGGTATGAGGCCCTAACCTACTGACTGTGCCACCCTAGACTCAAACTCCTGAGAGGAACAATTCTCACCACAGGAGGGGATGACTGCCCCACCTTGATTGAAAAGCACCCAATCAAGTCCGCGACTATCACTGAAACAACACGCATGCAAACGCATGCTGAGCTATAATAGGGCGCGGGTACCTGTAGGCTGCACTTGCACAGGCCGCGTGTATGTATGAATGCTAAGACAAAACTCAACACAGGCAGCCCAGACCTGGAAAAGGCCTCTGGTATTGACAACCAGGGTCTCTTAAAGGCATGGATGCTCCATCTTTAATAGAACAGAAAAATAATTGCAAAGAATGACAAACACAATAAAGCAAACTGAGACAAGACTGTGAACCAGCAAGACTCAGACAGGATCCAGAAAGCCCCCTGAGAATGTATAATTCTGACAGGGAAGAGGGAGACTGCCTCTCAAGCTTTCTGACTCCTACACGCTACTGAAACCACCACAGCAAGTGTTCAAACGCAGGCTGTAGAAGGTTAGGGCACGGGTTACACGTGTGCAGGCCTTCTGTAAGCCATGTGTACCTCTGTGTGTCCCGATAATTAATCTAAAGCAACAGTCAAGGAAAAAACTGGTATAAAGAACCAGGTTCCCTGCTAGCTTTGACCTAACAGAAAATATACAGATAAAGAAACAGAAAATATAATCCTTTAAACTACCCAAAAACCTCAACTAAATCCGGAAACCCTAAGAGTATCCTCCCCAGTGGAGTCGCCAATTCTGTTGTTGGGAAATAATACCCTACGGACTAGCAAGCTAGGGCTGAACTTACATGCAGATTTTGACCTTCAAGAAATGACCTTTAACCTATCACCCCAAAACTAAAACCCCTTTTTTCACATACAAGCATGGAAAGGACCTACTAACCTTTTTACTGATGTTTGGTGTAGATCCTCCGTTGCGCTTTGTCCGCTTGCTTGCGCTACTCCTTCCAAAAACAATCCTGCAATCAAGACAAAACACTACGCATGCATGCTATTTTTCTATTTGAGGGTTAGAGATTAAGCATAAATCGAATAAATCATATATGAATCATGCATTGGGACGGGAAAAGTATTCTTTTATTAATCTCAATATGAATCAACTTACAATAATGATAGAGATCAGCCACCGCTCCTTGATCCTGATCCTGGGCTCCTCCTCTTCTTTGTCCTCCAACTACTTTGCTTGAATTCTCCTTAAGCTTGAGGAAAGGATAAAGGGTTGGGACAAACGGATTCGGCAATTGGGCAGAGTTTCTTTGCTATAATTTTCCTCCTCCAAATAGTACCCCTACCCCTTCTTTTATAGGATAGAAGGATCTAGGGTTTTGGATGAACTCTCGGCCATGCATGGCTGGGAGTTTCAGTTAACTGACCCATAGCTTTTTGTCCCGTCGGCAACTTTCCTGTTTTTGTGCTTTGTTAGGTAAACGCGTGCAGTAGTAGGCCTGCCAGCTTTCCAACGCGTGCAGTAGTAGGCCTGCCAGCGTTCCAACGCATGCAGTAGTGAGTTAGGGCGCGTGTCACTTGATTTAAGAGGATTTTCAAGAGTTTGTTCAGCATGGCTTTGGCAAGGAAGGGATATGAATTGGCCTAATGCCAGGTAAGCATGTGTGGTGCAATTTAGGGTTATAACACCATATAATGCAAGTGTTATATCAATGTAGCATTATCATCCAATATTTGTAGAGTAAATAAACAATGAACAAATGAACAATCATACATATACACAGTACACCGGTGTTTTTATGTGGAAATCCAAAGTGGGAGAAAACCACAAAATGTTTTTTCTTATATGTCTTGAAGAATTACACTCATTGGAAGCACCAACTTCCTTTGTTTTCTAGCTGCAACTAGAAGCAGGCTCCAACCCCCTAGTTTCTTAGGTTACAACCTAAGGGAAGCTCCAACTCCCAAATTCTTTGGCTACAACCAGAAGGAGGCTACAACCCCCTATGTTCTCTGGCTACAACAAGAAGGTGGCTACAACCACCTATCCTTGCCCCGCCCAACCACCCTGATGTATAAGTAGAATGATGGAACCACTCACACACTATCACTGTGATATATATTGTTGTAAACCTATACCAATCAACCTACACCAAAAAAATTGTACCAATAACCTGAACCATGCATCAACCATGAATCAAATTGTACCTCAACCTGTAATCAACCTGTACCATAAACAAGTGCATCAACCATGCACCAACCTGTACCAAACAACTTGTAATCACCTGTAACATAAACAAGTGCATCAACCATGCACCAACATGTATCTTAACCTGCAAACCTTCCTTAACTTTAACAGGAAAATACTGGAAGTTTCATCAAACTTTACTTTAGTCTCACATGACTAGTTTTGGATTAGTCAACAACCCTAACTTGAAATAATCATAACTATGTACCTGTAATGAATAAAGATCTGAAAATAGTACACAATATTCTTCGATTTGTTTTATGCAATTCCTCTAGGTGTCACTACTTGGAACCTCTTAGAAATGGATTTATAGGAAAAATGGAATAACTTGTTCAATTTTGGCTTATTCAAGAGAGCGAACTTGTATAGAGTGCTCCACATGGAATATTTGTTGTATGGATCTGAAAATTTTGCATAGAATAATACAGAATGTATGCTAACCAATACATTTGGTCATATGGAATTTGGATATGTTATGAATAAGTTATGACATTTTTACCTGAAACACCTGTTTTAGACTAGTTTTGGGCCTAGCCACAAACCCTATTTTCCAGGGAGTGTAAATCCAAAAATACAACTACCCACAAGATGAAATTCTTTTCACACCTACTTGGATATGTTTCCTCAATGGCCTCCCAATATCACGATCTAAATCATTCTATAAAAAACGTTATTGCGAAAATGGTGAGATGACCTGTAAATAACATACCTTAGAAAGCATCATCAAAAGAATTTATCCTCCCTTGAATTTCGAACTTCTTTACTTCACCTTCCCTCTGAAATTTGGCTTAGATATCCTTTGGTTACCTCAGTCACCTGTAGATATTCAATATTCTTAAGTGTGATCAAAATGAGAGATCCTTGCCTCTTATTTATATTCTCCAAGTAACTTCCTTAGAAGCATCTTCTAGGTCACTTTGCCCACATAGTCACCTATGTCCAACTTTTCCCAATTTGCCACTTGTTCATGTATCCAATAGCCACTTGACCACTTAACCCATTTTACTAATTTAAGGATTAACATTCTTATAACCACTTTCCATAATTAGAAATTTCTCCATTTACTTTATTATTTAAATAATCCTCCTTGACTTTGTCACTTCACTTTATTATTTAAATAATCCTCTTTGACTTTGTCACTTCACTTTATTATTTAAATAATCCTCTTTGAATTTGTCACTTCACTTTATTATTTAAATAATCTCTTCTTTGCAAGCACTTTGACTACTTTGACCTTTTGGGGCTTCTAGATGACTCATAAGGGTTCTCTAACTTCACATGGCCATAACTTTCTAACCATGAGGAGTTATGTGACGTTCCACATACCACCAGAAATGGCATGACATGTACTATCCATATAGAATAGTATTACCTGCAAATATATCAAAATTTATACCATTATGCATCAAATAAACTTGGGTCCATTACCCAAAACTTTGTGCTACCGGAATTTTCTACGGGACTTTCTTCAAGGGTTGACATCAATGACAACCAACCCAATTAATCAACAAGATGCTGATGGAAACAAAATTATGCAACTTTATGTCATACTAACCAAGTTGAGGAATTGGATTCTTATGTGCATGGTAAAATTTTGTATCTTGGCAAGCTATGTTTTTCACAGGGTGAAAGAGTCAACAAGATAAGGGAAGAAAATTCTTCTCTTGTTGCTGGCCATTTTGGTGTCGGCAAAAAGTTCATTGAACAAGTTCAGTTTTGGTATCAAACCGTTCAAGAACAGTTGAGAAAGAGTCAATCCAAGTACAAGACAAGGAATGACAAGTTTTGTATTGGTCTCAAAGGCACCAATCCAAGCAAGGCCAAGTGGATTGAGGTTGGAAAGGTGCAGTAATTGTACCCTCATCTTCATATTGACTAAAAGTAGTATTTTGGAGGTCCAAAAGCTTCCCAATGGGGAGGTGTGATCCAGGGGATCAATTTTTTCTCAAAATTCAAAGTGCTCAGAATCACTTCAAAACAGACACGTGCTTATGCCTCATCCTCACGATCCCAAAGAAATTTCAATGGGCTCAAACGAACATCATATGAGAAAGATATCACATTCTATTTGTTTTTCCAAACATGCACAATTTTGTTGGTTTTAAAGTCCGTATAGTACTGACATGGGAGGGTATGGAACCACATGTGGAAACTGACGTGGATTGATACGAACCCACACATGGTAGGTAATGTGTCATGGTCATACAATTGACCTAGCATGGACTGATGTGGCATGTTCGTACACGCTATGTGGAAGATGTGGATGAATCAGGTTGTGACAAGTGTCATTTTTTTGGGCAAGTGTTATGGTGCCATGTGGCCCAGTCATGGGTTTTCAGGTGACACCCCTCCAATTGGTTGGAAAGTGATCAAACTTTTGTGACTCCATAAGAATCAAACCCATGACCTCCGGGCGGGGTAATGACTTGGCAGGGGTCGGGCTAATAGCCCGCCCTCACAGTGTTACTTAACCATATACATTGTTTTAATTAGTTGAATTGCAATGTATGTAATTTCGGCGGAGTAAAGGTTCAGGGCTAGGACCTAGCCCTCAGTTCATACCACGATCCATACGGCCACTCTATAAATCTTGGCACACGCAATGATTGGATTTTGGAGTTAAGCCCCCGGTTCATTCTACACATCATATGCCACTCTGTAACCATTGGCGGGAACTTTCCAACACTTTAGTCGTGGTTCTTACCACTCCATATGCCCACTCCTTATTTAGCCTGATTTTACATTGGTGTTTAGCCCGATAGGTGCGAAGCCTTGGCCACATGGCCACTCCACGTGACCAATGGCACGGGGTCTATTCAACAGTTTGGCGATGGGGGTTCGAGAAAGGTGATGGGACATGGCCATATGCCCCCCATACGACCAACACCTCTGTTGGGAAAAGGGGCCAGTGCACTAATGGTCCTACAATCTCTCCCATTTTGAGGGAACCATTGCGTTTGCTGGGATTTGGGGCAAAAAATACATCGAGGCCAAGTTAGACGATCAGTGGGTGCAATTTGGTGAGTAGGTACAACAAGCTTGAAGGGGAAGACTTCCAGGATGTGTAACTTCTTCATTTTTTGGCCAAACCAGATGCCGAAAAAGAACAGCTAGGGGTTTTTGGACGTTCTTGAGCCATTGGAGCCATCTATTCTGTATTCTGAGCAATGTAAGAGCACTTTTTAAGCATAATGAAAATGATCCAAGGGAAGTTGGACCAGGATATGTAGCCCAAGAGAGGGGTGAACTCCTTTATCATTTGTTGTGTTATGTGTTCATTATTGATGGTTTTTATATGTATGATATGATGCCCATGATTAAGTAAAATTGCATTAAATTTATGTGCTAGTAACTTGATCCAATTACCCAAACACATACATTTTTCACACTTGCAATTTAAAGGAAAACAAACCCATTTCATTTTCAGATCAGGGGGCCTTGGGGGTAGGTTAATGATGAGGTGGAATGCACGTGTTCTATGATATTGGGGAAGATGAGAGGCCAATTACAATTCGGTAAATAATTCAACATATCCAACCATGAAAATATGAATCGTCAGGAGTCCCACAGGAGTCCAAGGGGGTGGGTTATCATTATGATGAGAAAAAAGTATGAGGTTCATTTTCTGAGATGCATACTATACATAGTCTTGTCTTATGATAAGAAAAGGCATGGGTGTCAATAATGCAAGGGGAGATAAAATCAAGGCAACCCACAGAGGTTAAGTGATATTGGCCAACAACAATTGAATTCATGTGGAATTGGGTGAATTTGCATTCATGGCTAGGAAAAGAAAATCCTAAAGAAATACTTAGTGGGAGTGACACTAGAAAATGTGATGATCTTAGAGGGAGTATTGACATACTAGTTTGAAGAATTTTCTACATGAAAGGACAAGGTGAATTTCCCTTCTATGTGCATCTAAGAGGAAAAGAGGGCCTCCCAACAAATATCTTTACACAAAAAAATGAATACATGGTGTGAAAACATTGATGAAAAGAAACCAAATGGTCCAAAATGGAATTAAAAATAGAGTTATTGAGCTCGTGTACCTTTCTATTGAACTTCAATAGAAAAATGACCCCAAGATTAAACTTTGGGTAAAATGAATGGATCATACCTCACTAGAGGTCGCATTTTCATGATTCCAACATTATATATGGTTCTCAAAATGAAACTTCTAGGCTCCCATTATGACGTCAAGAAACTTTTGACTAAGCCATATAAAAAGGGTTGGGGCCCATTTGAAACTTCATTTTCTCTTTGGTGAGTTGGACATGAGCGAGTGTGGAGCTCAATGTCTTCCAAATCTTGATGTGTGTGTGTTTGTGATCATTTTTTAGCCCCATGAGAACTAGGTAAGGGATAATGAATCCACCTTTCAACTTTTGCATTCAGTTTCTAGGTTAGTGAGAATTTGGGGGACTGTACGACGCCTTGTTGAGGTGGGTTGTGCAGGTTACACAACTTTAAATGGGTACCCATACAAATCTTCGCAAATAATTCACTAGTACATATTGTAAAAATTTCGACGTTCTATTTGCGGCGTTATGGAAAAAATTGGCCATACTGTTGAAAAATAGAGGAAATTTAAAAAACAAAATTCCATATTGCCCGATAGCGTCGCTATTTCCACGTTGACGTATCTCTTGCCACGTTTTTGTCTCTCTTTCCACGTTGTCATCTCTCTTGTCACGTTTGTGACATAGTTATCTCACTTGCCACGTTTGTGAAGATAGTTGTCGCAGTTGCGATGTTGTGGAAACTAGGTTTTCCCCCTCCAACGGTCACCTAGTATTTTGACCAAGTCAACTTTGATTTGGTCAATAATCGTTGGAATTGCGACGTTATAAAATCTATAAATATGTTTCATTTTACGGATGTTGCAACAAGTTTTCTATAATAAAGACACTTAGAAAAGGGTTTGCGGGTCTTCTCGGCTAGAGTACAACTATTAAACGACATTGTACTAGGGCTCTTCTCGTTTCGTTTTAATTTTATGATCGGTCAAATTTTAAAGGAAACAACTATTAAAAGACATTGTACTAGGGATAGAATACATTATGGGAAATGGTGACCTGTGAATGGGGCCAACGTTGATTTTTTTTCAAAAAAAAAATTGTATGACATCATACATCCTTGAGTCTTGAAACCCACCCATATCGTCAAGTCATGTCTCTAGTCTAACCATGTCAAATTTCAATGCATACAAGCACATATTGAAGAAATTTCAACACTGGCCCCATTCACTGCTCACTATGCGGGGTCGGTGCATGACATTTTTGGTGGTTGAATTGGAAATTGCATGACATTTCAAGAGAGTTCCAACAATTATTCTACAGATGGAAACAACAACATTTGACAATGATATGCCCATTATGAACATTGTTGAAAACATGGATGATCTCAAATATTATGTTTTTGGGACATCATACATCTTTGAGTCTTGAAAACCTCCCATAATGTCAAGGCATGTGTCTAGTCTAACCATGTCAAATTTTGATGCATACAGGCACATATTTAAAAAATTTCAATGTTGGCCCCATTCACTAGTGCTCACTGTGCGAGGTCGGTGCATGACATTTGTGGTGGTTGAATTGGAAGTTCCATCTTATAGACCCTCATCAACGAACATCATCAACAAGGAAGAAACCCAATAAGCAGACAAAGAAACTCTTGCATTCAAATTGCCACATGATGCAAACATAAACTGACACATGGGATGGGATAGACAACAATTGTTGCACACATGAGGTTTGTGAAAATTGGTTGGTAGTTTAGACGTAAAAATCACTGTGGATATGACCCTAATAAAGAAACATTTTTGAGATAATTAAAGTTATAATGATTGATCCAAGTAAAAATCCATTGAAAATTGGAAATTAAAGAAGAAGGGTTAGACAAAAATAATATGTGTGTCCCTTTATTTCAATCAACGAAGGGTGTATAGGGCTAAATATGATCTCTTTTAGACTTGTTAATTATTGTTGAATCCCTTTGAATACTTTATGCCAATGTTATATAGGGGTTACTCAAGAATTATGTATTGCTCCATTGTAGGCTCCTCTAAAGTTACCAACTTCTTCTTAATGAATTCCAATTTTGAAGAAAATAAGGTTAAGAGGATAGAAGATCCTTTTGCAAGATCTAAATGCTCTTTTTTGACCACCAATCATGCCCATAGAGAGATATTTTATGAATTTATGTATGCCTTAAAAGCATTTTTGCAACCTCTTTTGACAAATTAATTTAAGGAGGACGTATCCTTCACAATGTTATTTTTTACACTTTCCTAAAAAATGTCAAGAACAATGCTAGCACACTTGGAAGGTGGAACTATAACATTTACATAATCAAGAGGCCAAGGATAAGCTTGATCCAAGATTGGTTCCCCCTAATGGTGACCAATCTTAGAGTCCTTCAACCAAGTTGGCTTCTAATTTATGCACTTATTTGCATGAGAAGCATTATGAGCTTTAACTTTCAGACATAAAGTAAGTAGATGGTTGCACCCAAAACAAATCCTATAATTACATTCATTATGCAATAATTATGTCCAACTACAATCATTATAACTTAAAACAATTTTTCTTTGTATATCCTTAATCAAATTAGTGTCAATGTATTTGGGCTATGGAAAATGCCAATGAATTTGTTGTTTCTAGAGGCAAGGAAACTATCTTACTTACAACATTTCTAATGGCATTTCAATTTTTAAGAGGCTAGCTAAGATTTCACACCGAAAGTGCCTTCCCATTATTTCTTTTCATTCCTACATGCTTACTGCTTGAAAGTTATTCAACTCAGCTTAGTAGGAACCTCTTGGTTGTTGTTTTATACGTTGAATTTCGAAAGTTATACCTACCTTCTGGATTGACATCATTTGGAGAGAGTGTTGCAAAGGTTCTAGTGCAACACATTCAACAACCTCCTCACTATGGTACAGATACCCATAACTACCATAATACAAAACACACCCAAAAACCTCTCCTTATGCATTGCAGACCTTGTACACCAAGATCGACACATTTTCATACACAGTTGTGGAGGAGGCACTATGAAGGGAAGGATAGTTAGGAAGAAGAAGAGTGTTTCAAAGGTTTTGGTGCCCATGTAGACTATAATTCGAACCGTAACCTGAATCACATAGAGCTTTAGTCTCCAAGGAAATCAGTATGTGCTCATAATATGTTGCCTCCAATCTCTATGAATATAGATCCCTGATTTTCTATTGCAGTGGTAGAAGGTGCACATGCTTACTACTTGAAATTTATTCAACTCGGCTGACAAGGAATCTCTTGGTTGTTGTTTTATACGTTGAATTTGCAAAGTTATACCTACCATATGGATTGGCACCGTTTGTAGAGAGTGTTTATAGTTGTGGTAATCTGATGTATTGTGTCTCTTTCTTTGCATATGTGTTTCTTGTTACCTTTTATTTCATATCTCATACTGTCTATTTTGGAACGAATTTTTGAACCTGTGGATTCATCGTGCAATGCCCCTTGTTCCTGCCACTTAGAAAAAACGTTTTCCTCTCAAAGATAACTCTGAATTCGTCCATAGTGGCGCTCTTGAGTTACTTCCTTTGTTTTTCTCCCGCACACTTTACGGTTTACACTGAAGGATATTTCTCGCCTAGCCTTCTCCTCTCGTATCCAGTCACTGATTCATTTGTTCTGTCTCTTCCTCAGATCGACCCCATAGCCGAATTTTTATGTTTCTATGCCAATATAACCAAAAACCATTTTTACCATCGGTGTTAAATCTAGCCAGTGTTTTCAAATTCATATCCTGCGTAGAGACTGTGCCATTTCTGAGAGAGCCCTCTCCAGATCCGAAAGGCTAGTTTCGAGTCTCAAAGTTGGTTGAAAAAGTTACCTTCATCCTCTATTTATCAGCCAAATAAATTTACGGAGTGATAACACCATTGGTTCATTTTATTCTTCCTTTAATTTGTGTCTACCTGTTTCATCAATTGTTACATTGATGCTTTCCTCAAATTCGTTCAATCTCAGGTTGTAACACTTGTATGCTTTGCTTGTACTTGAGTAACCAACAAGTACTCCTATTTCCACACGAGAGTCAAACTTTCCCATTCTACCATATTCTCCTTTGATGCAACATTTTGCTTCCAAAAACTCTGAAGTGCTTCACATTTGTTGGTCTTCCTTTCCATAGCTCGTAGGGAGTTTTGTCAATGTTGTTTCTGAGCATTACCCTTTTTTGAATGTGAACTATTGTATGCACTTCCTGTGTCCAAAAGATATCTGTCAATTTGGAATCCATTATCATTCTTCTTCCTGAGGCCTATCGGTTTCTGTCGGTCGTTGATTCTGAAATATGAATCTTCTCGGTGGAGGAGTGTCCCTGTAATTTTCTTTGTAGACCTTCATATCCCCGTTGATTGTTTCTGCATAGCTTTTTGGATATGTTTCTTGTTCTGTTGTTTTGGATCTTGATCCCTTTTTTGTCTAATTGTATCCAATTCCTAACTTATCATGATGAGGTTTTTTATTGTTGATAATGTCATTCAAAACTTTTGAGTTGTTCTCCATATTTTTCTTTTGAATATCCTTTCTTAATGTGACAATTTATGCTTCCAAATTTCCAATGATCCTGTATCTTCCTTCTAGTTTTTCTTTGAGTGATTCTTCCATTCTTTTATCTTCTTCAATTTGAACCTTCAAATTTGTGATCATTTGTTCTAGTTCCTGAGTGTCTTCTTTCTTGTCTAGTTCCACTTGTAGTTTCTTGTTTTTCTTCTTTTCTCTTCTGATAACTTGTATGGCACACAACAATTCTTCTCGGTATTCAACTTCTGCCTCTTCATATTCTTCTTCGGCCTCTTCATATTCTTCTTCGGAGTCTTGTTTATCAGAGTCTTCTACTGCCATGAATAGAACTCTTTATGTCTCACTATCACTGACTTCATCTTCATCTGAGATGTCTTCTTTGGTGCATAAGCTTTTCTTGAAAAATTTATTTGTGGCTATTTTTCCTTTATATGTTTGTTTGTTATTTGAGTAACCTTCATCATTTCTCTTTTTCTTATGAGGACACTTTTTAGAAAAATGACCAATAACATCAAAATTAAAACAAATCAAAGGAAGATTACCTCTATACCTATCGTTGGTTCCCTTGTTCAATCTTCTGAAAAAGTTGGTCGCTTCTTCATCATCTTCCAAGATGTCACTGTTGTTTCTATGTTATTTTTATTTTTTCTTTCCCTTTCGCTTTGACCTTTTGGATGCTTTGAAGGATGCTTCTTTTATATCTAGATTTTCCTTTTCAATTCTTGTTTCATACGCTGTGAAGATTCCATGTAGTTCCTCCATGCTTATTAATTTTAGATCTTCTCTTTCTTCTAGTGTCGATATCTTAGGGTCAAATCTCATAGGAAGAGATCTTAGTACCTTTTGAACAATTACAAATTCTTTAATTTCTTCTCCCGATCGCAAGATTGCATTTACTGTTTCATCGACTCATAAAAAGTAATCTACAATGTTCTCATCTTCCTTCATCTTTAGTTTTTCGAACTAACCTCTATAAGTTTGAAGCTTTGTTTCTTTGACTTTTGAATCTCCTTAAAAAATATTTCAAAGTTTGTCTCAAATATCTTTAGCAGATTTACAATGTGAAACTTTGGTGAATACTGATTCTCCAAGACTATTCAGAAGTGCATTTGTGGCTTTGGAATTATTCTGACTGAGTTTCATTTATTTGTCATTTGTCAGCAGAACTGTTGGTGTTGTGTATCCATCTACAATTGATTGCCAAATTTCAAATCCATGTGCCTATATATATGTCTTCATTAGTATGCTCCAAAGTGCATACTTTTTTCCATCAAACTGTGGTATTCCATTTTTATACATGTCGTTTCTCTCCATGATCTACCTTTCAGTGATTAAACTGATTTCTAAAGGAACCTGCTATGATACCAATTGTTGGATTACTGAGAGGGGGGGTGAGTCAGTAATAGATGAATATAATCCTTTTTAACCATATAATGCAAGTGTTATATCAATGTAGCATTATCATCCAATATTTCCAGAGTAAATAAACAATGAACAAATGAACAGTCATACATATACACAGTACACGAGTGTTTTTACGTGGAAACCCAAAGTGAGAGAAAACCACATAATGCTTTTTCTTATATGTCTTGAAGAATTACACTCATTGGAAGCACCAACTTCCTTTGTTTTCTAGCTGCAACTGGAAGGAGGCTCCAACCCCCTAGTTTCTTAGGTTACAACCTGAGGGAAGCTCCAACTCCCCAATTCTTTGGATACAACTAGAAGGAGGCTACAACCCCCTATGTTCTCTAGCTACAATAGGAAGGTAGCTACAACCACTCGTCCTTGCCCCGTCCAACCACCCTGACGTATAAGTAGAATGCTGGAACCACTGTCACACTATCACTGTGATATATATTGTTGTAAATCTATACCAATCAACCTGAACCAAAAAAATTGTACCAATAACCTGAACCATGCATCAACCATGAATCAACTTGCACCTCAACATGTAATCAACCTGTACCATAAACAAGTGCATCAACCATGCACCAACCTATACCAAACAACTTGTAATCAACTTGTATCATAAACAAGTGCATCAACCATGCACCACCATGTACCTTAACCTGCAAACCTTCCTTAACTTTAACAACAAGAGACTAGAATTTTCATCAAACTTTACTTTAGTCTCACATGACTAGTTTTGTATTAGTCAACAACCCTAACTTGAAATAATCATAAATATGTACCCATAATGAATAAAGATCTGAAAATAGCACACAATATTTTTCAGTGTGTTTTATGCAATTCCTCCAGGTGTCACTACTTGGAACCTCTCAGAAAAGGGTTTATAGGAAAAATGGCATACCTTGTTGAATTCTGGCTTATTCAAATAATCTCTTCTTTGCAATCACTTTGACTACTTTGACCTTTTGGGGCTTCTAGATGACTCATGAGGGTTCTCTAACTTCATATGGCGATAACTCTCTAACCATGAGGAGTTATGTGACGTTCCACATACCACCAGAAATGGCATGACATCTACTATCCATCTAGAATAGTCTTACCTGCAAATATATCAAAACTCATACCATTATGCATCAAACAAACTTGGGTCCATTACCCAAACCTTTGTGCTACAAGAATTTCTTCAAGGGTTGACATCAATGACAACCAACCCAATTAATCAACAAGATGTTGATGGAAAAAACAATTATGCAACTTTATGTCGTACTAACCAAGTTGAGAAATTGGATTCTTATGTGCATGGTAAACTTTTGTATCTTGGCAAGCTACGTTTTTCACGGGGTGAAAGAGTCAACAAGATAAGGGAAGAAAAGTATTCTCTTGTTGCTGGCCTTTTTGGTGTAGGCAAGAAGTTCATTGAACAAGTTCAGTTTGAGCATCAAACCATTCAAGAACAGTTGAGAAAGAGTCAATCCAAGTACAAGACAAGGAATGACAAGTTTTGTATTTCTCTCAAAGGCACCAATCCAAGAAAGGCTAAGTGGATTGAGGTTGGAAAGGTGAGGGAATTTTACCCTCATATTCATATTGACTAAAAGTAGTCTTTTGGAGGTCCAAAATCTTCCCAATCGGGAGGTGTGATACAGGGGATCATTTTTTTCTCAAAACTCAAAGTGTTCAGAATCGCTTCAAAATGGACACGTACATAGGCCTCATCCTCATGATCCCAATGAAACTTCAACAAGATCAAACGAACATCATATGAGAAAGATATCACATTCTGATTGTTTTGCCAAACATGCACAATTTTGTTGATTGTACGGTCTGTACAGTGTTGACATGGCAGGGTACGGACCCACATGTGGAAACTGACATGGCAGGGTACGAACCCACACATGGCAGGTGACATGTCATGGTCGTACAAGTGACTTGGAATGGACTGATGTGGCATGGTCGTATAGCCTATGTGGCAGATGTGGATGAATCAGGTTGTGACAAGTGTCATTTTTTTGGGCAAGTGTTATGGTGCCACGTGGCCCAATCGTGGGTTGTCACATGGCACCCCTCCAATTGGTTGGAAACTGACAAAAGTTTTGTGACTCCAGAAGAATCGAACCTATGACCTCCGGGCGGGCTAATGACTTGGCAAGGGTTAGGCTACCAACCCTCCTTCACGGTGTTACTTAACCATATACATTGTTTTAATTATTTGAATTGCAATGTATGTAATTTCGACGGAGTAAAGGGTTGGGTCTAGGATCTATCCCCTATTTCATACCACGATCCATACAACCACTCTATAAATCTTGACGCATGCAATGGTTGGATTTTGGAGTTAAGCCCCTAGTTCATTCCACACATCATATGCCACTCTGTAACCATTGGTGGGAACTTTCCAACACTTTAGTCGCGGTTCTTACCACTCCATATGCCCATTCCTTATTTAGCCTAATTTTACACTGGTGTTTAGCCCGATATGTGCAAAGCCTTGGCCACATGGCCACTCAACGTGACCAATGGCACAGGGTCTATGCAACATTTTAGCCATGGGGGTCTGAGAAAGGTGATGGGACATGCCCATATGCCCCCCATACGACCAACAGCTCCGCTGGGAAAAGGGGACAGTGCACTAATGGTCCTACAATTTCTCCCATTTTGTGGGAACCATTGTGTGTGCTAGTTTTTGGTGCGGAAAACACACAGAGGCCGAGTTATCTAGTCAATGGGTGCAATTTGGCGAGCAGGTACAACAAGCTTGAAGGGGAAAACTTCCAGGATGTGTAACTTCTTCATTTTTTGGCCAAACCAGGTGCCGAAAAAACCTAGCTAGGGGTTTTTGAAAGTTTTGGAGCCATTGGAGCCATCTATTTTTTATTATGAGCAATGCAAGAGCACTTTTTAAGCATAATGAAAATGATCCAAGGGAAGCTGGACCAGGATATGTAGCCCAAGAGAGGGGTGAACTCCTTTATCATTTGTTGTTTTATGTGTTCATTATTGGTGGTTTTTATATCTCTGATATGATGCTCATGATTAAGTAAAAACTCATTCAATTTATGTGTTAGTAACTTGATCCAATTACCCAAACACATACATTTTTCACACTTGCAGTTTAAAGGAAAACAAACCCATTTCACTTTCAGATCAGGGGACCTTGGGGGTAGGTGAATGATGAGGTGGAATGCATATGTTCTATGATCTTGGGGGAGATGAGAGGCCAATTAAAATTCGTTAAATAATTCAACATATCCAACCATGAAAATAGGAATCATCAGGAGTCCCATGGGAGTCCAAGGGGGTGGGTCATCATTATAATGAGAAATAAGTATGAGGTTCATTTTCTGAGATGCATACTATACAGAGTCTTGTCTTATGATAAGAAAAGGCATGGATGTCAATAATGCAAGGGGAGATAAAATCGAGGCAACCCATGGACGTTAAGTGATATTGGCCAAAAACAACTGAATTCATGTGGAATTGGGTGAAGTTGCATTCATGGCTAGGAAAAGAAAATCCTAAAGAAATACTTAGTGGGAGTGACACTAGAAAATGTGATGATCTTAGAGGGAGTATTGACATGCTAGTTTGAAGAGTTTTATACATGAAAGGACAAGGTGAATTTACCTTCTATGTGCATCTAATATGCAAAGAGGGCCTCCCAACAAATATCTTTACACAAAAAATTGAATACATGGCATGAAAACATTGATGAAAAGAAACTAGATGGTCCAAAATGGAATTAAAAATAGAGTTATTGAGCTCGCGTACCTTTCTATTGAACTTCAATAGAAAAATGACCCCAAGATTAAATTTTGGGGAAAATGAATGGATCATACATCACTAGAGGTCACATTTTTGTGACTCACACATCATAGATCGTTGTCAAAATGAAACTTCTAGGCTCCCATTATGATGTCTAGAAAATCTTGATTGAGCCATATAAAAAGGGTTGGGGCCCATTTGAAACTTCATTTTCTCTTTGGTGAGTTGGACATGAGAGAGTGTGGAACCCAATTTCTTCCAAATCTTCATGTGTGTGTGTTTGTGATCATTTTTTAGCCCCATGAGAGGTAGGTAAGGGATAATGAATCCACCTTTCAACTTTTTCATTCAGTTTCTAGGTTAGTGAGAATTTGGGGGACTGTATGACACCTTGTTGAGGTGGGTTGTGTAGGTTTCACAACTTTAAATGGGTACCCACACAAATCTTCGCAAATAATTCACTAGTACATTTTGTAAAAATTTCGACATTCTATTTGCGATGTTATGGAAAAAATTGGCCATACTGTCAAAAAATAGAGGAAATTAAAAAAAAAAAATTCCATATTGTTCGATAACATTGTTATTTCCATGTTGATGTCTCTCTTGCCACGTTTTCGTCTCTCTTGCCACATTTTACACATAGTCGTCTCTCTTGCCACGTTTGTGACATAGTAGTCTCACTTGCCACATTTGTGAATATAGTTGTCGCAGTTGCGACATTGTGGAAACTTGGTTTTCCCCCTCCAACGGTCACCTAGTATTTTGACCAAGTCAACTTTGATTTGGTCAATAATCGTCAGAATTGCGATGTTATAAAATCTATAAATATGTTGCATTTTACAGATGTTGCGACAAGTTTTCTATAATAAAGACACTTCAAAAAGGGTTTGTGGGTCTTCTCGGCTAGAGTACAACTATTAAAAGACATTGTACTAGGGCTCTTCTCATTTCGTTTTAATTTTCTGATCGGTCAAATTTTAAAGGAAACAACTATTAAAAGACATTATACTAGGGCTAGAGTACATTATGGGAAACGGTGACTTGTGAATGGGGCCAACGTTGAATTTTTTTCAAAATGTTTTTGTATGACATCATACATCCTTGAGTCTTGAAACCCTCCCTTACCGTCAAGTCATGTGTCTAGTCTAACCATGTCAAAATTTGATGCATACAAGAACATATTGAAGAAATTTCAACGTTGGCCACATTCGTTTCTCACTATTCGAGGTCGACGCATGACATTTTTGGTGGTTGAATTGGAAGTTGCATGACATTTCAAGAGAGTTCCAACAATGATTCTACAGATGGAAACAACGACATTTGACAATGAGATGCCCATTATGAACATTGTTGCAAACATGGATGATCTAAAATATTATGTGGTTGGAACATCATACATCCTTGAGTCTTGAAACCCTCCCATACTGTCAAGGCATGTGTCTAGTCTAACCATGTCAATTTTTTATGCATACAGGCACATATTGAAGAAATTTCAATGTTGGCCCCATTCACTAGTTCTCACTATGCGAGGTCGGTGCATGAAATTTATGGTGGTTGAATTAGAAGTTCCATCTTATAGACCCTCATCAATGAACACCATCAACGAGGAAGAAACCCAATAAGCAGACAAAGAAACTCTTGCATTCAAACCATTGCCACATGATGAAAACATAAACTAACACATGGGATGGGATAGACAACAATTGTTGCACACATGAGGTTTGTGAAAATTGGTTGGTAGTTTAGACATAAAAATCACTGTGGATATGACCATAATAAAGAAACACCTTTGAGATAATAAAAGTTATAATGATTGATCCAAGTAAAAATCCATAAAAAAAATGGAAATTAAAGAAGAAGGGTTAGACAAAAATAATATGTGTATCCCTTTATTTCAATCAACGAAGGGTGTATGGGGCTAAATATGATCTCTTTTGAACTTGCTCATTATTGTTGAATCCCTTTTAATAATTTCTACCAATGTTATATAGGGGGTACTCAAGAATTATGTACTGCTCCATCGTAGGCTCCTCTAAAGTTACCAAATTCTTCTTAATGAATTCCACTTTTGAAGAAAATAAGCAGGGATGTTTTTAAGGATGGAAATTTATTTTAAAATGTAGAAACCTTGGTGAATATTACTAATCCTTCATATGTCAACTACAAATATTTGGCGATATTTTTTAAAAAATATTCAAATTTATATGTATTTTATATAGTTTTTATAAAATTTTGGCGATTTTTAAGATAAAATAATTTTATCATATAGAATTTGGGCAAATCATTTTTAAAATATCGAATCTCGTTTTTGGAAAAACCATGGAAAATTAGCCCATGAGCAAAATTTAGCCCCTAAAATCGTCCATGCAAATAAGGTTAAGAGGATAGAAGATCCTTTTGCAAGATCTCAATTCTCTTTTTTTACCACCAATCATGCCCATAGAGAGAGATTTTACCATCCATTATGAATTGATGTATCCCTTAAAAGCATTTTGCAACCTCTTTTGACTAATTAATGTAAGGAGGGCGTATCCTTCACAACGTTATTTTCTACACTTTCCTAAAAAATGTCAAGAACAATGCTAGCGCACTTGGAAGGTGGAACTATAACATTTACATAATCAAGAGGCCAAGGATAAGCTTGATCCAAGATTGGTTCCACCTAATGGTGACCAATCTTAGAGTCCTTCAACCAAGTTGGCTTTTAATTTATGCACTTATTTGCATGAGAAGCATTATGAGCTTTAACTTTCAGACATGAATTAAGTAGATGGTTGCACTCAAAACAAATCCTATAATTACGTTCATTATGCAATAATTAGGTCCAACTACAATCATTATAACTTAAAACATTTTTTCTTTGTAGATCCTTAATCAAATTAGTGTCAATGTATTTGGGCTATGGAAAATGCCAACGAATTTGTTGTTTCTAGAGGCAAGGAAACAATCTTACTTACAACATTTCTAATGGAATTTCAATTTTTAAGAGGCTAGCTAAGATTTCGCACCGAAAGTGCCTTCCCATTATTTCTTTTCATTCCTACATGCTTACTGCTTGAAAGTTATTCAACTCAGCTGAGTAGGAATCTCTTGGTTGTTGTTTTATACGTTGAATTTGCAAAGTTATACCTACCTTCCAGATTGACACCGTTTGGAGAGAGTGTTTCAAAGGTTCTAGTGCAACACACCCAACAACCTCCCCACTGTGGTACATATACCCATAACTTCCATAATACAAAACATGCCCAAAAACCTCCCCTTATGCATTGCAGATCTTGTACACCAAGACCGACACATTTTCATACACAGTTGTAGAGGAGGCACTATGAAGGGAAGGATAGTCAGGAAGATGAAGAGTGTTTCAAAGGTTTTGGTGCCCATGTAGACTGTACTTGGAACCGTAACTTGAATCACATAGAGCTTTAGTCTCCAAGGAAATCAGTATGTGCTCATAATATGTTACCTCCAATCTCTGTGAATATAGATCCCTAATTTTCTATTGCAGTGGCAGAAGGTGCACATGCTTAATGTTTGAAAGTTATTCAACTCAGTTGAGTAGGAATCTCTTGGTTGTTGTTTTATACGTTGAATTTGCAAAGTTATACCTACCTTATGGATTGACATCATTTGGAGAGAGTGTTTCAAAGGTTCTGGTGCAACACACCCAACAACCTCCCCACTATGGTACCGATACCCATAACTGCCATAATACAAAACACACCCAAAAGCCTCCCATTATGCATTGCAGACCTTGTACATCAAGACTGACACATTTTCATAGATCCCTGATTTTCTATTGCAGTGGAAGAAGTTGCCTACACAAGGCTAATAAGAGCCTCAATCACTGACACATCTATTACATTTCCATGGAGTGGAACGTTCCCACACAATAAAAGTTGAGAAGCCATACCTCTCTTCTCTAGACATAATATCAAGACAATAAATCTGGTACTGCCCAAACCATCAACAAATGAAATCCCTACTACTTCACTCTGGTATGTATGCGTATGTATATGTCATTTGACTGTATTTTTATTGTATTTTTACCTTATGTTTGTTTATATTAAACAACTCAAATCAAATCCAGGGGTGAGTTTCAACCCACCTCTCCATTTTTAGTCCATTCCATGCCATATACGATAAACCAAATAGCTTCCCATCCTTTGAAAATCGAATATTTCCTCCCAAATAACCTCTTTCTCAAGCCGCTTACTTTCATAGAGATTCAATGTAAATGGATCAGCCATGGAAGCTACTTGGTCTTCTATAGAGAATTATCTTGGCGAATAGTCCTACTGATTAATCTCTCTGCAGTGTGGTTATCTGTCTGTTGAAGCTTTGTGTATCCCTTCACCCGTTGAACAATACTAACGTTCTTTGTCATCAAATCTATTCAGAAACATGCCCAAATAGTGTTGGAATCCAAAACCCCAAACTAATATTATGGTTGAAGACCCCTGTGATTTACAGTGTTTTCTAAGGTTTCACATAGGAACACAGAAAATCCGTTGGCATGGGCTAGCAAGACAAATATAAGCGCTTGTTGGAAAAAATTTGGCATGATTTCCACTCAAATGTGCTTATGAATTATGATTCATAATGGATTTATGATTTTCTCATGGTTATGAATTATGATTCATAATCACTGGAACCCCCTAACTCTCATCTATTGGCGGTATCATAGTAATCATTTACTAGTGCACTGAGAGCACCTACTATTGCAATCGTAAAAGCAAGTTCTATAGGGAAATCTATTGAATGAGATTCTATTTCGTAAAATGTTAGTACTAAGATGGGAGAAATTCTTAAACAGTTGAATGAGTAGGAGTGGCAAAATAATAGGACTTGGGAACATCATAAATAGTTGGAGTTACAGAAACTGTATCATATCAAGGTGAGTGAAATACCATAGGAGCGCACCTATCCAGCCCCTAGCTTTCTCTCTATTGAAAAGTCAACAAGAAACATGTGTATAATTTACTTTTCCCTTAAATAAATTAGACAATAAATATTAATCTATTATTTCATTCATAACTAAGTGAGTTGGATTTGTAATAGAACTATAATTGTAGTTAAGTGAGTTAAGATCAGTTGTACTAGTTGTAACTAAACATGCACTAGTGAGAGTTTAGTTAATCGGTGATATATATGATAGTGGGGTTTTTAGCTTTGCACTTTCCCGGTAAAACTTATGTGTTATGTGTTCTTGATATTTCACTTTGTGATTGTGGTTGTGATCGTGGTTTAATTTTCTGCAAGAATAATAGTAGAAGTGATTATGTATTTAACAGTGGCATAAATTTTTAGATCAGGAGAATCGCAGGAATACATTAAGTGTATCGAAATTTCTACATGGTATCAGAGCCACAGAGGCCACGGGGTCATGGAAGTGAGGTGCGAACCTTATTTCATTCTTGCAGGTCCTGTCTCTAGTAGGGTGCGAACCCTATTACTGAAAACTACCATCATTTTTAGGAACAGTAATTCTCACACCCTAGACAAAGGCAGGGTGCGAACTTCATTGGCATTCTTGCAGGCTACAGTGAAGCAGGGTGCGAACTTCCCTCACCCTAACAGTGAAGCATGGTGCGAACTTCATTGGCATTCTTGCAGGCTACAGTGAAGCAGGGTGAGAACTTCCCAGGAAAGTTCACAGGCTATTCACAGGCAGGGTGCGAACTTCCCTCAGGCTACTCTTAGGTGGGGTGCGAACCTCCCAGGGAAGAGGGATTGCAGTAGTTGAGTTTTGGGTTGGATAACATTCGAATTTGCAAGATTTTCTTGGTGTGACACTTGATTCAAGATTGAAAATGTCTTTCAATGGCTTGAGGTTGGAGTATGCACTCGAGGGTATCTCTAACTACATTGCTTGGAAGGACAGGATGGAAGTAGTACTCGAAGACAATGGCTTGAAGGGTTACATTGACAATGATGTTCCTAAGATGGATGTGACAGATACTACAAATATTGATGCATGGAAAAAGAAAGTGGCAAAGGCGAGGAGGATTCTATTGGAGGGAGTACGGGACCACATTGTCTCAAGTCTCCATGGGAAAACCACACCACATGCAATGTGGAAGGTTTTGAAATATCTGTTCCAAAACAGTAGCGACCATAGGAAATTGGTGCTCAAAGATAAACTCAGGAAGATCAAGATGGAGAAAGGAGACACCATTCCAAAATATCTCACGAAGTTTGTCCAATGTCGAGATGAGCTTGGAAGTGTGGGAATAATAGTCGCTGATGATGATTTGGTGAGCTTGGCGCTCCTAGGGCTTCCTAAGAGTTGGCACAATTATCAAGACTCTGTCAATGGAAGGGAAAAATTGACGGATTGGGAACGACAGTGGTTGGATCTAGTGCAAGAGGAGTTAAGGAAGAACACCAGAGATGGATCTTCATCAAAGTGTGATGATGAAGAGGATTGTTCTTTGACTGCCAAGGCAAGGAAAGGGAAAGGGAAGAAATTCCATCCAAAATCTGAGTCTAAAGTCAAGAAGCTAGATTTGTCCAAAGTGAAGTGTTTTCACTGTCACGAACATGGGCATCTTGCTACTAACTGTCCACAGAAGAAGAAGAACAAGATGGTTGTTGGATCTGCAACTAGTGAAGCTATTGTCTCACAATTTGAGCTTGATTTCTCTTTGATCGCATGCATGTCTTCAAGTGCATCGGGATTGGTGTGGTATTTGGATAGTGGTGCTTCCTTCCACATGATGGGAGATAAAGAGTCTTTCATTGACTTGGAGGAGAAATATCTCAGAATGCATATAGAGATAGGCGATGATGGACGATACAGTGAAACTGGTATTGGTACCATTACCTTTCAGAGGGAGTCAGGTAAACCATTTCAATTGAAAAATGTTATGCATGTTCTAGGTCTGAAGAAAAACTTGGTCTCAGTTGCAATGTTGGAGGATAGAGGCTATGATGTTTTTTTTAGCAGTAGTAAAGCCTACCTGCAACATAAAGCAACGGGTCAAGTCAAGAAGATAGGGATTCGAGTTAAGAATCTCTGCATGCTGGAGGTAGATGGCTGCGGTTCCATGATAGGCAAGGCAGAAACAGTGGTGAGCTAGGATGAGGGTGAATTATGGCACAGGAGATTGGGCCATCTTCATCATGGAGCCTTAAAGATCATGCAGCAAATATCTACTAGACTTCCAATGGGAACACTTGCTCAGTTAGATCAGTGCAAGGGGTGCACCCTGGGGAAGTATGTAAATTCCACCTTTCATGAAAAGGAGAACCATGCTTCGGTGATCTTGGAGAGAATTCACATGGATGTGTGTGGACCATTCTCAATTGCTTCAGCAGCAAAACATAGGTATTATGTTATTTTTGTTGATGACTTTTCTCATAAATGTTGGATATTCTTCATGCAGAAGAAGGATCAAACATTCTCAAATTTCTATGAGTTTAAAGCATTGGTGGAGAAAGAGTCAGGGAAGCAAGTGAAGGCTCTAAGGAGTGATAATGGTGGAGAATACATCTCTAACAAATTCAAATAATTCTGCAGCAGAGAAGGAATTCGAAGAGAACTCATAGTGCCTCATAACCCACAACAAATTGGGGTCGCGGAGAGAAAGAACAGAATGATCGTGGGTGTAGCACGAGCTATGTTGCATGGCCTACCAATGCATTTGTGGGAAGAAGCATGTAATACTATGGTTTATGTGCAGAACCGTTGTCCTCATAGAGTACTTGGCATGAGTACACCTGAAGAAGCTTTTACTAGTAAGAAACCTGATGTTTCGCATTTAAAATTTTTTGGCTCATCTGTTTTTGTGCATGTGAACAAGGATACCAGGAAGAAGCTGGAACTGACTGCTGAAGTTGGGATATTTGTGGGGTACACAAAAACACCCCATAATTATCGTGTGTATTTTCTGAACAGTAAGATGACTGTTATGCGACGGGATAAAAAATTCGATGAGGGGAAAGCCATGCGGTTGTCGCTTGAGAGGGAGCTAGACTTGCATGTAGAAGAGGAACTGTTGGTTCCCAAAGATGAGTCTCAAGATGTGGACCAACCACATGAGGAGGTTCATGGAGTGGAGGAAACCACTCAAGCAAATCCATCCATCATAAATGGAAGAAAGCACACCACGGAAGCTGACAGATTGAGACTGGATGTTGCATAGAATGTAGGAGCCCCTACTTCACAGCGCAGACAGAGACAGTCTCCTGGTCGATTTGTTGGATACATGGCTCTCATGAGCAAATGTATTGTGACTGAACCATCTTCCTTTCAGGAAGCACTGCAAGACCCCGCTTGGGTTGATGCTATGGTAGAGGAGTATGACTCCATTATCAAAATAAGTGCATGGGAAATTGTCCCAAGACCGATTGACAAATCAGTGGTAGGTTTGAGATGGATCTACAAGGTAAAGAAAGTTGTTGATGGGAGTGTGGAGAAATAAAAGGCCAGGTTTGTGGCCCGAGGAATCTCACAGATCGAGGGGATACATTATGATGAGACCTTTGCACCTGTCACAAGGTACTCTTCCATAAGATCCATCCTTGCACTTTCAGCGCAGATGGGCTGGCGCATTCAGCAGATGGATGTAAAAACTGTGTTTCTCAATGGCATCATTTAGGAAGAAGTGTACATTGAATAGCCATAAGGTTTTGAGACCTTTGACAGAGATTCGCATGTGTGCAGACTCAAGAGAGCACTGTATGGGCTGAAGAAATCACCCCGTGCTTGGTACACTTGGATAGAAATCTATTTCACTGGATTGGGCTTCACCAAAAGTGAAGCAGATGCAAAACTATACCAAATTGTGGTGGAGGGTAAGATTTTAATCATTGTGCTTTATGTTGATGATTTAATATTGACTGGTGATGAGCAGTTGATACACTCATGCAAGGATGACCTTGCAAAGGAGTTTGAGATGAAGGATTTGGGCCTTCTTCATTATTTCCTTGGATTGGAAATATGGCAGCGAGATGGTGAAATTTTTGTGTCTCAAGGAAAGTATGCAAGGGAGATACTGGGTAAGTTTCACATGGAGGGCTGCAAACCCATGGATACTCCTCTTCCAGGAAACTGGAGGAAAGAGGATGCTACTTCTGGAGAGGTAGTGGATTCTACTATCTATTGACAGTTATTGGGTTCGCTAATGTATTTAGTGAACACAAGACCAGACATTTGCTATGCGGTTAACCAACTAAGTCAAGCAATGGTTAAGCCTACCAAACTCTTTTGGAAGGCGGGTAAGCATGTCCTGAGATATCTGAAGGGAACATCTAAGTATGTATTATGGTACAGACAAATGGATGAGGTGAAGTTGCATGGCTTCACGGATGCAGATTGGGCGGGCCGCCCAATGGACAGAAAGAGCACATCAGGGGGGATCTTTAGTATCGGATCTACAGTTGTTTCTTGGTACAGCAGGAAACAGAGATCTGTGGCACTTAGTTCAGCGGAAGCGGAATACATGGCAGCGAGTCAAGCTACATGTGAGGCTATCTGGATGAGGAAGATCTTGGTTGGTTTGTTTGGTTCTCATTTAGATCTGACAGTGATTTATTGTGATAATCAAAGTTGCATTAAAATCTCGATTAATCTTGTGTTTCATGACAGATCTAAGCATATAGATATCTGGTATCATCATCTCAGAGATTGTGTGCAGTGGAAGATCATGTTGCTTCAATACATTCCTATGAAATATCAGGATGCAGAAATTCTGACCAAGGCGCTCACCAGGAGAAAATTCAAATATCATAGAGACAAGATTGGGGTGTGTTAGCGCTCTGTAATTTGCCCAAGGCTGTGATGGCAGTCACAGAGGCAACATCAAAACCACTTCAATTCTTGGATCTAGCCCTCTAAGACTCAGAGAGGGATCTCTCTGTCTGATATAAATTTGTTTGAAGAGATATTGGGCTAGCTATGAAAGTATGGGGTTGGGGTTTTTGAAATATTTAGATGAGGATGTGGTTGGCGAGTTTCTCAGATCACCATTGGGCTATTGGGTCTGTTTATAAGATAATGATCAAATCATATCTAGAGGTAAATGTCTCCACAAGGCAAGATAGTAACAATTCTTGGATCATCTTAGATTTAGTGCCTATGAATAAGGTGAAAAGGGAGAGATCCACTGAACAGAGGAGAAGTTAAGAATTCCTTTGTAAAGCTTCAGATGAATAACATTTAGATTATTGAAAAATTGGACAAAGAGTATGCATGCATAAATTCTTCTCCATTACTCTCTTTCAATAATAAGAAATGAAATTGCTTGAATGATAGCAGAAAGATAACTAAAAACAGACAAGGAACACACCACCAACGCTGCTACAAAAGAATCTTGTAAATCATTTTCTCTATCACTGTTTAGTCATTCAAAAATTACAGACAAAAACCTCCTAGAGTAGCAAGGCCCACAGTCCATCCAAAAAGGAAAAACTTTACACAGGTCGAACCCTTTTACATTAAAATCCTCTGAATAAATAGGATAGACCTCCCCATACGTTTTGGAAGTCGGTTTTAACTGCCTCGGCCAAAAATCGCCACAAATCCCACCGAATCTGGAACTGTCCGCCATGAAAGACGGACCGGTTTTCTGCGAAAAAGGGGTCTAAACAGACATATGTTTCTCTTCAACGTTGACACCTGGGAAAAAAATGAAGGAATTTATTGGATATGGGCATGTTCTGGACAAAAACCTCCTTTGGTTTCTCCAAATTCGCCTCCAGCTGGCCGTAACAGCTCCTGCAAGATCGAGACTGTAACAGAAAAACCGAAAATATGGAAAAAAGGGCCTCGAATATGGCTTCGATTATCCCTGTTCGTGGAACCTGTGAAAAAACTGAGAGAGGTTTTTTTTCTTCATCTTGTTATGGGAAAAAACCTCTCTCGGTTTTTAAAAATTCATTTCCATTTTCCCAGAATCTCCTCCGGAAAAAGATGTTCTGAACAAGCAAAAAATGGTGAAAATGAGAAAAGCAGTTTTGTTTTCGGGAAGGCGGTATTCCGGACCCCCCTGAGGTGGTAAGCGGTTTTTTTTGGGGGGGGGCGTCCGCTGGAATAGGGAGATGACACCTGTATGGGGGGTGGTTATGGAAAATAATCATTCCGGACCCCCCCTCTCGTTAAGTTCCAGATGGTGAGGGGGGGTCCGGAATTTTTTACGCCCGTTGATTTTTGTTTGATATGAATGGAGGGTACGTGGATGGGTAGGACTTAAGTTAGTTTTAAGTTTGTATGTTTTTAATTTTTAGTTTTTTATTATATGTCTTGTTAAGTGTTTTTTATGTTTTGTTTTTATATTTTGTTTTATGTTTTATTTTGTTATGTGTTACGTTTATTTTGTGTTTTTTAATTTTGTTTTTTAATTTTGTTTTTTATTATATGTGTTTTAAATTTATTTGTTGTTTTGTTTTATTTTATGTTTTTGTATTTTATATTTTTAATTCTTATATTTGTTTTATTATGTATTTATTATATTTTGTTTTTTATTTTTAATTTGTTTTATTACTTTTTGTTATATATTTTATTACGTTTTGTTTTTTTATGTTTTTTATTTTAATATATGTTTTATTAAATATTAATTAATAAAAAACTAACATAGTTACTAAAATAACTTAGCTATTAATTAGTTAACTGATTAATTCATTAATTAATTATTAACTAGTTTACCCTAGTTTAACTACACTAACTTTATTGCTAACCTTTGTTAATCTATTACTTTTTTTCCTTAAGTTTGGATTATGCAAATGTAGGGATGCAGATGGCGGGATAATGGAGGATGGTGTCATGAGGTGGCAGGGTGAAGGAATGAAGGGTGAGGGATTGACAGGCGCAGCGTGGATGAAGGATGTGGCATGGAGCGGAGGAGGCCTGATGTAATGGATGGGTGACACGTTGGGACAGGGTCCGCCGGGAAAAACCGCCTCATTCCGGACCCCCCCCCATCGTTAAAGGCAAAATGGTCGGGGGGTCCAAAAATTAATCTCAACCGTAGATCTATGCGCCGACCTCTCCGTCGTTCAGATGCACGCCTTCTTTATGCCCGATTCCATACCCCCCCCGGGCGTTAAAGGTAGACTGGTCGGGGGGGTCCGGAAAACCTTGTGGACCGTAGATCTCAGCGCCAGCCTCTAAACTGTTCATTTATGCATTGTCTTTACTCTATGAGCGCAAAGTCATATTTTCTCCAAAACTTAAGATAAGTGCATTATGTGGATTTTGTGCATTGTTTCCCTTGAAAATAATTTGTAGAGATGAAATATTATTTACAAACCTATACACCCAGAGTGAAAAATTTCCAATCAACAGATGATCCTATGAATTATAGGGTTATAACAGGGTGAAGAATAATCCCTTTCTTGTTGAGAGGGAGTGTTGAAAAGTCAACAAGAAACATGTGTCTAATTTACTTTTCTCTTAAATAAATTAGACAATAAATATTAATCTATTATTTCATTCATAACTGAGTGAGTTGGATTTGTAATAGAACTATAAGTGTAGTTAAGTGAGTTAAGATCAGTTGTACTAGTTGTAACTAAACATGCACTAGTGAGAGTTTAGTTAACCAGTGAACTCACATGCAACTGAAGATTCACCACGGTTAACTACATGCATGTCAGATCCAGTGGAGACCAAGTTGAGATAACAGGTGAAAGGGACAGTTTGGCTATCAGTTGTGATTTAATCACACATGTAGTGAATATGCTTATGAGCATGTGCAAACTAGGCAATTCGTATCATTGTGAGAATTCAAATTGCAGAGATTGTGCAGAGGAGGCAAGTTGTCTAGACACAAGAATTGGCACATGTATTTGCTTATTTGTGTATGACAGTGTGAGATGATTGTATTGTACTGAGAGCTCTTGGATTAGAGTTTTGTATGAGATTGTTTCATGATCCATGATATACATAATATATGATAGTGGGGTTTTGAGCTTTACGCTTTCCCGGTAAAACTTTTGTGTTGTGTGTTCTTGATATTTCACTTTGTGATTGTGGTTGTGATCGTGGTTTAATTTTCCGCAAGAATAATAGTAGAAGCGATTATGTATTTGACAGTGGAATAAATTGTTAAATCAGGAGAATTGTAGGAATACATTAAGTGTATCAAAATTTCTACACTCTCAGAGGCTCGCTTTCCAATAAGCTACCTCCTCTCTGGACTGCGCTCTCCTTTCTACGGTCCAGGATCCCTAACCAACACCATCTCTTCTCATTTTGATCCATCCACAAAGGCCATTCAAAATCTTTGGTGGTCCATTCTGGGGCAATTTAAATTTCATTGAAGCCATAATTAGTGCAGCTTTTTGGATATGTCCTTCAAAATAGAAAGGAGAAAGACAAGAAATTTCCAGAACTGGAGGTCATTTCATGAGAAATAGTTAGCAGACTTTGGTGTGGCTCGTGTCGAGGCTCAAAATCCAAAGGACATGACTGGTGAGATAGGAACTCTCAGTTACATGGAACCATAGGTACATAACAAACTCGATCATATATCTTTTACAAACAGAGTTTGTTGTTTTTTGTGGAAAACTTTATTTCTCAAAACTTTCATGTTCTATAGAAATTCTCAGGGTTTTACTAATTTGTTTTTAGGTGTAACATAGGCTAGGTTAAAGAATTTGTTAAGATTTTGTTTTGATTTGGTAAACAATTAAGTCTTCAATCATGCATCCTTTTTTTGTTATACTAAATGCTACATCTTCCAGGCATTGATGTTTCAGAGCTCATTTTATCACATTGCTTAGCTTTTTTAGCCTTGAAACTGGTGTCTTTGTTGATTACATCCATGTCAATGTACATGCTGAGATATATACTACCAGTATAAAGAACATGCTTACCCAACTTGATATAAATACCTCACCTATTGGTAGGAAAAGAGTGATCTTGGTCATTTAAAGAACAATGTCTCATATTGCCTCTACCCAACTTGAAATAAATGCTTCATTTCAAGAAAGAGCTTAGTTGAATCAACAATAGTATCTCACTTGAGAAGAAAGAACAAACTCAACACAAATAAATCTGAATAGATTTATCATTCTGAGATAATTGCCTCACGTTGTTAGTGAAAGCTTGTACTCCAAGGTGATTAGGCTAGCCATACAGGGGACGTTCCACTGACCAACCATAGTTGCCAAAATCAAATTACATAATGGTGAAATCCATATATTTTCATCAATAAAGTCATCACCCCATGTTGTAAAAATATGGGCCGCATGGCAATCATTGTTGAATTGTTTGAAATGTTAGAAAAGTAACAAGATGCACCTAAATATTTGTAATCAAAATTTACATGCATGACTCTTGGTCAACTAATTATTATAAATATATTATTTTACTAACTGAAACGTATGCTTTGGTCTTGTTATTATCCCTCCAGTCTTTTAAAACCTTGAAATTGTTATATAATTGTTGACTGCATAAAAAATCCATTGAACATCTCTGAATTGTTAATGATTTGGTTGAATTAATCTCTATCTTGGTTTTGTATTCCTCTAAAAGAAATAATTGGTGCAAAGATCTTTGTGGGTAACAATGCAACTTCAATTTCATCTTGTATTTTTCTTTGATTCTTATTTATGTTGCTTATCGCAGAGTGCATCTACTGATTCTATTGATTTGATTAAGGTCCTTGATGGAAAGTCGTACAACATAAAATGTGATGTTTACATCTTGGCATCTAGCTATGGGAGATTTATTGATGTGATATGCCATATGCAGATTTGAGTTTTGAAGAGATGACCTCTGCAGTTGTCAAATAGGTGAATTAATCATTATCACATTTACTCTTTAAAACAAATTTAAAATTTAGTGTCTGTAGAGTTCTTAGTCAAATAAGTTGATTTTTTGTCATTTACTTTATGTCAGAATCTGCGGCCAGAAATTCCACGTTGTTGCCCCAGTTCTCTTGAAAATGTGATGAAAAGATGCTAGGATGCAAATCCTGATAAGAGATCAGAGATGGATGAGGTGGTTAAAATGTTAGAGAATATAGATACAAATAAAGGTGGAGAAATGATCCCTCTTGATCAACCTTGGGGTTGTTTAGGATTTTTCAATCACTGTGGTCCTTAACTTATCTTCTTAGAAACAGGTTAGAAAGGCTTAAAACCTTTCTATGAAAAACGATAAACAGGGGACAATTGTTTCATTGGTTCATTCAAATAATGTTGCATATAATAGCAAATATTCTTAAACATGAAAGGTTTTTCATTGAAAATAATTATTTTGTGTACACAACATTATATGATTTTCTTTGTAAGACCAGATTGAATAAGGTTCAACTCCGTTCCAGATAGACCAGATAGAGTCTAGTTCATCTCTGGTCCAGATAGACTGGGCCCTGTCATTTGTAGTTATGTTACTATGATTTTGAGTCAAGTGCATAGCATGATATCACCTTTGAAATAAATTACTCATCATTTGAAAAATACTTCAGAGGCCAATTCTATATTTGGGTGCAACTAACCTCCATAGAGATAATAAAGAGTCTTTTTTTCTATGTGTAATATAGTGTTATGTCACTTATAAATCTAGTTTACTACTTTTTTGAATGGCCAATACCAACTACTGGACACACACAGACACATACCTAAAGACATATATGTCCATCTATGGGTTGATTTATATGGGATTATAAAGATAATTAAACTATCCTATTGTTTGGAAAGGTGATCCCCATGGGCTTACATATCGTGAATCCCTTGGGCTTGTAGGGTACCCAGAAGGCTTGAAAATCAATACTATGATTATTTAATTAAAGTGTTGTCTTTTGGCAATTACTTAAAATGTGTGCATAAGCGGAGGAGGTGATTCCTTGTTAGCTTGGCTTGTCGCTTCTGTATTGTTTTGATTTTCTGTTGTATTTTCAGTGATAGGTAATTCATTCTCTTGATCCACAAGCACCACAGAGATGTTTTCCATATCACTTTGACCTTTTTGGTTTTTCCTTTCCTTTTTGGAATTAGGGTTGGGGTTTTCCTTGGACATTTTCGCTTGCTTCCATCCTTCTCCTGAATCGTTCTCTTGTTGTAAAACCTAGGTTTTTGTGCAATGATTTTGGAAATTCCCATATTCGTGGAAGCTACAGAACTTAAATGACAGTTGCTCGTAGTCCAATTTTTTATAAAGCTTCCATTTCCCAATAGTTAACTTGATTGCTTTAGGAAGACCAGCTTTCAGGTCGACTTCTACACAGATCCAAGTGCAAGAATACTAACCTTTTGGATCAGCTTTGTTAATAAATCTTCCAATCCTGTTACCTATAGTTTGCAGGGAGGAAGGGTTCCAACAATGGATCAGCAGGTTGGGTAGGTGTACCCAAACCGGAACCGCCTTTGGGACATCCACTGTAGGGTCGAAATCATGGTCCATCGATTTAAGTAGATCCCTTGTGGTCCCATGAAGTAAGGCCCACTCCTAAAAATCAAGTCTCGGTCCTTGTTAGAGAAAAATTCAAACAAAAAAAAGCCTCTTTTGATTTCATAGTAGGTGACATTGTTTGAGATCAATAGTCTCCAATTTTTCTGAATCCAATTATCAATTGTTAGAGGAGAGGGCCAAATCCCTGTGAACTGTCCGACTAAATCTTGGTATTCCAAAGGGACAACCACACTCATGGGTTGGTCCAAAGGTAAATCAATAACTAGAACATCTTCTATATTTCTAACGAATTTTGGCATAGCTCTGCCTACTTTCTTCTTCCCTTGAGCATTTACTAATCTTCTAAATGCTTCTTCATCGTCAGAGTGCGGAGAGGGAAGAAGTAACTCACTGCCTCTAGTGGATATCATTGCAAAACAAAGACAAATTCTCACCCCAGAAGGCTTGGGAGCTGGAGAAATGAAGCCCCTTGGGCATCAGGGCTTCATTCCTCAGGAATGTTGAGTCGTTGTGCGCTATTCCTGAGTCGCTACGCATGGGGCCGTGAGAACTCTATATTATCAAAGGGTTTCTATATTGACTACTCATAAACCATCCAAAACAAATACACCTCCTTTCTTTGGGCAATATAACCACTCACATTCACTTTGGCATGCCCTTTCCCCCGATTTGGGGGTATGCTAGTTATTTTTTAACATGCTTTGTGATGACAACCTCTCTATTTCACACCTTTTTTTTTTGGTAATATGCTTTTTGCATTATTAATTCATTATTATTAGTTATGGAAATATATCCCCTCAAAAAATATAAAGAAAAAGTTGTGAATGATTTGATTCATGTAGTACAACTAAAATCCATGGAAATATATTCCTATGAGGAAAAAGAAAAATTTATGAATGGTTTTCCATGTAGTTACAATTCGAAATTGTTCTATGCCATTGTTGTTGATGTGAACTTTGTATCTTGTTATTCAATGAAAAATATCTTGTGGCTATGTTCACTGCCATCTAGTGGCTATTAGTGAACTCTCCAACTTGTGGCTATCATTTGTTAATTCTTTTGTTGAAGTGCTTGTTTACTGTATCTTGCCATAGAAGAAATTAATTCAATTTCAAGAGATGATAAGTGGGGAATTTGTTAAAATTTATACCACTTTATATGTGAGAAAAATAATATTGAAATATGGAATAAAAGATGATCAAAATCGTTTCTATAAATTGTTGAGGGAGCAAAATATGTTTTGTCATATGCAAGAAATATGGAGAGAATCTAGGTTTGAATTTGTAATTGGTAATGGATATTAGTGCATGTTTTGTGTCTTATCATCAGTTTTTATAGGAATGTTCAAAGCCCTGTAGAAGTGAAACAAATGGGTAGTTGTAGTTCAAGGCTTATTATGTTCCTTTACAGACAAGGTAAATGTTGTAGGTTGAGGAAGAGCCACAATGTAGAGCTGTGTACCTTGTGACCTTAGGTTACAAAAGTTGTGGGATCAACATATTTGCAACAATACGTTGTGGACTTTCAAGTCCAAAAGTTAACAGAAATCATTTATGTATAAATATACATCCTGAGTGGGAACGTTGTGTACTTCCAAGTCCAAAAGTTAACATAAATTATATATATATATATATATATATATATATATATATACATCCTGAGTGGGCCTTTTTTCCTACTCGGAAAAAAGAAAAACATATTTGTATTTCAAGATGAAATAAAAATACAACAATCGAAATGTCTTCATAATAGTGTCATCATTTCTCTACTTTCCTTCATCTTCAAAAGAGAGATCTTTGATAAAAAAATATTTCACCCATGATGTTCATTACTATAGGATCAACCTTACAAAGTCAAGAACAAAATCATCTTCAAAAGAGAGATCTTTGATAAAAAAATATTTCACCCATGATGTCCATTACTATAGTAGGATCAGCCTTACAAAGTCAAGAAAAAAATATCTTTTAGCAGTCTGTTCACAATCACACTAAGGCCTTAAGCCTACTTAATTACAAAAGACAGTGCCTAATAACCAACCATATTAAATGAGTATCTGAAAGAGCAATCAGACATGATTATAGTCACTTCCAGAAGTCTACAAAATATGCCCTTGTTAATGAAAGGGAGGTTGGTGATACTTATCCAATTCACCCTCTTCTTTCACCTGGATGAACCATTGACCAAATTCCATCTGAATCCCTTCCTTTGAGAGGCCATCAACAATTTTGTTCTTCTCCCTGTAGACACGTTGAAAGAAAATAAAGTTAAAAACACAAGTGATTCCTTTTAGCTCATCAAATAAAGGCTGCAGTAAATAGGATGACAGATAATTTCCCCTCATCCATTTGATTACAAGCATGGAATATTCAAAGGTTAATGTACCAGCCCTCTCAGTATTGATATTGTATTTTTTTTTTAAATACCTACAACACAGTCACTATTGTGATGTCTTGGAGTGTCGCTCCCATAGAAACTATGTCAGAGTTGATACCTCTTAACATCGCTCTTGCCACGTCCCAGACATATCTACTGCCACCTACAAGATGTCACTCTTACCACTTCCAAGATGTCTCTCTTGCCATGTTCAATATGTCGTTGTTTCCACGTCCAAGACGTCGCTCATGCCACGTCCAAGACGTCTCTCTTGCCACATTCAAGACATCTCTCTTTCCACGTCCAAGACGTCACTCTTGCCACGTCCAAGATGTCTCTCTTGCCACGTCCAGGACATCGTTCTTTCCACCTCCAAGACATCGATCTTATGACGACTATATGGGGTTTAGACAGTTAAATCCAAGATGAGATGTGTCTGCATGAAATGTCGCAATAAAGATGAAATCTATGTCATTGGAAAAGCAACGTCATGTGAAACGACGTTTGAGGGGGTTCATTGTTTGTCGTTCTCCCAACAATATAAAATGGCAATTGCGTTGAACGCACCATCGTAATTTGACCCAAATGTACTAGTGAGTGAAGTATACCCATTAATTTTATGTGTCTATTTGCAGCATAGTCATGAATGGTATTTGTGCGACTATTTACCTTTGTGCAATGTGCAGATTAATCTTGAAGATAGTGACATGAACTATGTGATTGTCCTGGTAACAGAGGTGTAAGAATTCTATGTGGATATCGGTTGAACAATTGTGCAATATGTATGTTTATATCAATTTCTTCCACGTGGAAGTCGTGACTATCTAGTGAATGGTCGCGCAAGTAATTTTGGGGGAGGGATATTGACTTGTGGTTTTGTTTTTTGGTTTTTCATGTGTTGGATAGTCTAGGGCCATGCCTGTAAATTGGAGAGAATGAGATTATGATACCTTGCAGGAGATGTCAATGATGACCTTCCTATGAGGATGGAGCTGGCCAATTATGGTTTTCTCAAATATTTTCACCTCCCACTCTTTTGCTTGAATGAGGAGCTCTTGTAAGAGTTGATAGAGATGTGGAGGCCAAACCAAAAAGTGTTTGAGGTTCATAAGTAGATTCTAGAATTGAGCACTATGGTTGAATTGTATTTGGTGATTGGGATCTCCTTCAAGGGAGACATGCTAGAGTTGAGGCATCCCATGGATGGAGTGAGGAGAATTCAGCAAATTGTAATGTAGTACTACTTTGGAGATGAGGGTACAGTGAGGGGGTCAATTGTGATTGCCTCCATCCAAGACTTAACTACTTGAGTAGCTTCCTCTATGGTGGTGAGGATATATGGATCCTTGGGGACACAATGGATCACTAAAAACTAGCTGATGGTTGTGGAGAAAGTTCTCTAGGGGTAATTCTTTGTGTGTAACTCCCTGATGAGGGAGATGATGATAGAGAAACTGACATGTTTCCATAGGTGCGAGTAGGGGGGATTCTCCATTGGATTGGTCCTCTTATATTTCATTTATGAGTGGTTTTTGTTATTTCACCCATAGGTCTATATTCGTGCAAGGAACCCAAGGGAACTCCACATGATGAGGTGGGGGGAGTTGATGATATACATGGGAGGAGGAGAATTCAAGGACTTATTAGAGGAATGAACTAGGTGGATTGGTGCATGGGTGTCAAGAACATAATGTGTATGTGACACATAGTTAGGCATTGAGGAACAAGTTGATGTATAAAGTACACATATAGAGGAGGACTTATGGGTGAGGGGAATGTGTCTATATTTAGGGGAAATGGGGGATTACCTAATGATATATGTTCAATAGTTGAAGAAATATAACAAATGTGTACACTATCATGTGTATCATTCTCTCCAGGGGGAGGATGGGTTTCTAGTTGAGGACTCATCAAGTAATTTGGTGGGGAAAAAGGTGATACCCTGTGCCAATGATGGATTGGATATTTTGGTGGGGTGGGATTTATGAGCCCCTCTTGTTAGGGATAAGAAAGTATGATGAGAGTGGGAGATGAAATGCTAGCTATCCCAATGTTGGGGGAAGACTCATGAAGCCATGCAAGTTTGGCAATGTGATGGATCATGGATTTAATGATGGTTGAATTACCCACATAGACCACATGGGAAACTATTCCATGAGTTCAATGATGTGGACACATAGTAAATAATGAAGGATTGTAATACCTACAACACAGTCACTATTGCGATGTCTTGGAGTGTCGCTCCCATAGAAACAATGTCAGAGTTGATACCTCTTAACGTCGCTCTTGCCACGTCCCGGACGTCTTTATTGCCACCTACAAGACATTGCTCTTGCCACATCCAAGACGTATCTCTTGCCACATTCAAGACGTATCTCTTGCCACGTCCAAGACATCACTCTTTCCACGTCCAAGACGTCTCTCTTTCCATGTCCAGGATGTCAGTCTTGCCACCTCCAAGACATCGGTCTTACGATGACGATATGGGGTTTGAACAGTTAAATCCAAGATGACATGTGTATGCATGAAACATCGCAATAAAGACAAAATCTATGTCATTGGAAAAGCAACGTCATGTGAAATGACGTTTGAGGGGGTTCGTTATTTTTCATTCTCTCGACAATATAAAGTGGAAATTGCGTCGAACGCACTGTCAAAATTTGACCCAAATGTACTAGTGAGTGAAGTATACCCATGAAGTTTATGTGTCTATTTGCAGCATAGTCATGAATGGTATTTTTGTGACTGTTTACCTTTGTGAAATGTGCAGATTAATACTAAAGATAGTGACATGAACTATGTGATTGTCCTGGTAATAGAGGTGTAAGAATTCTATGTGGCTATCGGTTGAACAATTGTGCAATATGCATGTTTATATCAATTTCTTCCACGTGGAAGTCGCGACTATCTAGTGAATGGTCGCGCAAGTAATTTTGGGGGAGGGATATTGACCTATGGTTTTCATGTCTTGGATAGTCTAGGGCCATGCCTGTAAATTGGAGAGAATGAGATTATGATACCTTGCAGGAGATGTCGATGATGACCTTCCTGTGAGGATGGAGCTGGACAATTATGGTTTTCTCAAATATTTTGACCTCCCTCTCTTTTGCTCGAATGAGGAGCTCTTGTAAGAGTTGATAGAGATGTGGAGGCCAAACCAACAAGTGTTTGAGGTTCATAAGTAGATTCTAGATTTGATCATCGTGGTTGAATTGTATTTGGTGATTGGGATCTCCTTCAAGGGAGACATGCTAGAGTTGAGGCCTCCCATGGATGGAGTGAGGAGCATTCAACAACTTGCAATATAGTACTACTTTGGAGATGAGGATATAGTGAGGGGGTAAATTGTTTATTGCCTCCATCCAAGACTTAACTACTTGTGTAGCTTCCTCTATGGTTGTGAGGATATATGGATCCTTGGGGACACAATGGATCACCGAAAACCAAATCATGGTTGTGGAGAAAGTTCTCTATGGTTAATTCTTTGTGTGTAACTCCCTGATGAGGGAGATGATGATAGAGAAACTGACATGTTGCCATAGGTGCGAGTAGGGGGACTTTTCCATTGGATCGGTCCTCTTATATTTCATTTATGAGTGGTTTTTATTATTTCACTTGTAGGTCTATATTCATGCGAGGAACCTAAGGGAAATCCACATGATGAGGTGGGGGGAGTTGATGATATACATGGGAGGAGGATAATTCAAGGACTTATTAGAGGAATGAACTAGGTGAATTGGTGCATGGGTGCCAAGAACATCATGTGTGTGTGACACGTAGTTAGGCATTGAGGAACAATTTGATGTATAAAGTACACATACAGAGGAGGACTTATGGGTGAGGGGCATGTGTCTATATTCATGGGAAATGGGGGATTACCTAATCATATAGGTTCAATAGTTGAATAAATATAACAAATGTGTACACTATCATGTGTCTCGTTCTCTCCAGGGGGAGGATGGCTTTCTAGTTGAGGACTCATCAAGTAATTTGGTGGGGAAAAAGGTGAGACCCTGTGCCAATGATGAATTGGATATTTTGGTGGGGCAGGATTTATGAACCCCTCTTGCTGGGGATAATAAAGTATGATCGGAGTGGGAGATGCAATGCTAGCTATCCCTATGCTGGGGGAAGAGTCATGAAGCCATGCAAGTTTGGCAATGTGATGGATCATGGATTTAATGATGGTTGAATTACCCACATAGACCACATGGGAAACTATTCCACGAGTTCAATGAAGTGGACACATAGTACATAGAGGAGGATTGTAATACCCATGTTTCCCCCAGCTTGTAATTAACCATTAATCATGATCACCATGCTATGGCATGGGAACAATGTAAATGTATTATTTATATTTCCAATGACTGACTGTTGGGGTAAATCCTTGAAGTATTGGTCGTGATATCACTAGAGGAGAGAATGAGGAAACTGTGGAGGGGGTTCATTACTTCAAATGATCCAAATTCCCTTTATTGAGATAATAAGCCTCATCCAGATCCCAATGGGAGGAATCAGTTAATGAGGGAAGGACTAGTGGTTGGATAATCAACCACTCCCATGAATGGAAGCATGGTCTGACTGAAGAATGTCATCCCGAAGTATCATAGGGTCTGACAAACCAAGATGACCCAAGTTTCCTTCTGACAAAAGGAACATGATAGGTTGAGAACAATCCAGGGAAAATATATACAAAAAATAGAGACAAGGAGAAGACATATAGAGGAAGAGGCACGTGCGTGAGGCTCTGTAGAGAGTAGGAGAGACACCAGACAAGAACGCATGCACAGAGGGGAACAAGAGAGCTAGAAATGCATAAGAAATGAGGAAGGTTGCGAGCTTGATTATGGGGAAGCATTTGATAAACCTCCCAGGGATGTTGTGACAGAGAGAAGGTCTCTGAGAAATGGCATAATTCCCTAGTTATATCATGGCTCGGCAGGGGGTGGCCAAAGTGCTAAGAATGAATGCCTCTGAGCCTATGGTTGGGTGGAAAAGAGAACACCCACAGTCAGTTAGTTGGCTACAATATGAAATAGATAAGTATTCTCATGCCCTATATATTTGATCTATAACTATAAAATAAAGTTGGATATCTTGTGAATGTTTCAGGGATGTGCTTGTTGCTTGATTGTTAGGTTGTGTTCCCTTATATTTTGCTTGATTATGTATTTAATCTAGTAAGGAACTATATGGTTTGTATGTGTAAATGCTTGATCTCTGTAGTGGCTCCAGTTTAATCAAATGAAATGTGAGTTCATCGACCTTGGGATTAGTTTATTGTATGTATGTCAACATTCCCAGTTGTTTTGAGTCTCCTAGGAGAAGGACTCTGTTAAGCTCGGGAGAAAGAGAACAAAGAATGCGCCAATGCCTAAGTCTTTAAGAAATGACAAATCTCAGGAAGGTTAGCAAGATTTAAATCTAGAAAGGAAAGATCCTCTCTATTGGAAGACGAGAGGATGAGATCTGTTCAAGAGGATCCAAGGTCTGTCACGATCATTAGATTTGGAGAAGGAGTACAGGTGTTAATCCCTCGATTCCTTTAGTCTTCATGAGTTCCGAGAATTTTGGTATTTGTAGTAAGGGAGACAGATCCCTGGAACTCTCAGAGACTGAAGTTAATCTGGACCGTAGATCTGAGGATGCCCAGGAGCTATTCCAACCATCAGATCTATGATATAGTCAGTCTGATGTTCACCATTTTGAAAGTTTGGAGGATTTGGGTTGTAGTATTGTAGAGGTATGTTCAACATAGAATGTCGAATGTTGAATGACAACATTCAACGTAGAACGTTGAATTTTGATGTTCAATGTAGAACGTCAAATGATGACATTCAACGTAGAACATCAAACATTGACGTTCAACATATAACGTTGAATGTCAAACGTCGAATGTTGATGTTCCACATAGAATGTCAAATGTTGAATGACGATGTACAACGTAGAATGCCGAACGTCGACGTTGGATGTTCTACATTGAATGTCATTGTTCAAACTTCTACGTAGAACATTGAACCTCGACGTTCAACGTAGAATGTCGAATGTTGAACGTTGCCAAACGTCGAATGTCGATCCTCGAATGGTTGGGGCCACATGGAGAGATTTCAAGATTTCGGGGAGTATGCGTGCATTAAGGAAAAAGGGGGGTGATGTGGAGACACAATCAATGTGCCACATGTCACCTAGATTTGGGTGATTTGCAGACCCTATAGGTCCATTAGCACATGACACATGTCACCCACTCAAGGGGCCATGTGTCCTCTCTACCTTTCCACGGGTCATCCTTGGAAATTACCTGTTTTGTCCACATGGAAAGAGATCTCATAGTCTGGAGATGTGGCACTCTAGAGGAAATCGGACGAGAGTCATTAAAGTGTGAAGCATCCCAAAATCATGAACAATGGATTCCATCTCAGTCATCCATCATTAAGGACATGTGTCGCTAGATATTATAATCCAGAGGCTAGAAACTACAGAGGATTAGGGGTTGTGACACTTCCAAAACTCACAAACACCAAATTTGTGAAGTGATGTGAGTTGTGGATCTAAGGACCCTTCAGGATCATCTGTGACCATCAAATATAGACTATGGTCAGTCCAGTGCTGACCAGCTATGGGAGCAATGAGGAGTTTTCATAATGAAACTCTTGAACATCGAATCTACGAAGTAACGGGAGTCATATATCGAGGAGTCTACGTGGAAATATCTTGACTATGAGATCGGAGGAACATTAGAAGGTTGTGTTAGGGGTCGACATGGCCCTTTGATGCCACCCAAGGTGACGTGGACCAATGATTGAGGTGCCATGTGTCACTTGGATACAAATGTTTTACAGACCCTTGGGCCCATTAGAATATGACACGTGTCACCCCCAAACAAGGGCACATTTCACCCCTAGCCCTCACCACATGTCAGTCCCTAGTATGTGTCTACTTGGCCACGTGAATGGTGAAGTACTAGGACTTCAGAAGTCTAGGACTCCGTGACTTCGGAGGATTTGGAAGAATGTGGTGTAGAAAGGCCTGAAGGCCAGAGCCACGTGGCAAGACCACGAGACTTCGGAAGAAAAGTACTCCAAGAGATTTGGGTCGTTAAACTATGCACACCCAAAAGTGTCGAATGATGAATTTTACCTTAGACACGTGTGTTCCCAAGGATAAGGATCCACCGTCGATTAATGATGGATGGATCTCTGCCATAGACCTAGGAGCATGGGGAGCTTCAGGATATCATAGAATTCAGGGTGATATGAATGAGTCGGATCCACATAGGTACCATGTGGACCATCACTATTAATCCCCGAAGAAATTTGGAAGTGAAGATATCCCAATCCTGAGCTCGGATTCGAGCAGGGCGACAGTTGTTAGAAAGCTCGTGGCAAGTAGAATATGATGGAGATAGTAGAACTGATATTTGAGATGGATAAGGAAAATGAAATTACGATGCCCCATTCCTTAAAAATCCATTTAAGGGGTTGGGTGTGTTACAAGGATCTAGGTTCATCTACTAGAGATGGTTGTGATGGAGTGGGTGTAGATATGGTGGATTGAGTTGGAATAATCATTTAACGAACTGCAACCAATCTAGCTTGTAATTGTGATAGATTCAGACAATGATGAGTGTAATGTCTATATGATGAACATATTTCAAAAGGGTGGTTTGTGCATAAAGTCTTATTGTGTGTCATGGTATGCTCCTTCGTGGGAGCTATGGAAGTACCTACAGTGGGAAGGGTGGGAAACAAAGGCACTACTCGAGGTGTAAGGAGAAGGTTCCTTAACCATGGAAGCATGGCACACAAGTCAGTGTGGTTCCCCAGGGCATCCCATAGAGTGTAGGGTGGAGGTCTAGAAGGGGTGGCTAGTTGAGTTCCCCTTGCATTCCTTAGGTTTTCCCCCAACTACTTTGGCCTTTTCCCCCAACTACTTTTGGCCGAGGAGAGGAAGCATTTAGAGAAGGAACAACATTGTACCCGGGGATTTACTGCAATGAAATAAATTGATCCCTTATTCGAAGTTAGGTTTCTAAGTTAAATTTTGAGTATCAATTATGAATTTTATTGTGATGGGTGTGTGATTGTTATTAACTCGAATCTCTCTTGAATTGAAATTTCACTAAATTGTTATTTAAATCTTAGATGTGTTTGATTTTGTTCTTACTCATATGGAATGGATACCTAGTTAAGTTATGAGTGCAAACAAAACATTTATCCTCAGTTGTTCTTACATCAATATGAATTACAAATTATTTTGTTTTTTACTCGTATTTTTTTTTAAAAAGATTAAAATAATTATCATAATTTTCAGTGTCGATTGGGATATGGTCTAGGTCATCAAACCTTTTCTAATATTGACCACACTCCATATGGATTTATCTCATAATACTCTAAAGTATCTGATAATATTGAAAGTAACACATCGAAGGAGATCGATCTGTTAACGCCACTTCGACCGAACTAAGGAGAACTTATGGTTTGAAAAGAAAAAGTAATGAGATTCACCACATGACGATTGCACAGACTGTTATTGGATAAATCGGTGAATGTGGACATAAACTAATATCCCTACATCCACCTGGATCTAGAACAAAACAAGACAGGACATGATGCTTTCCCTAGGTTGCTACCATTGAATTTATCATAAAAGGAGTGTATGACATACCTTTATATATCACTTCCTTATATCTATGTTTTCCCTTCTTTGCTCCAGTGCTCTTGTGAGATCATATCTACAATGACACAAACCAACCAAAGTGAAATAAGTAATTATAGATTCAATGGAAACCTAAACATTCGATCAAGGAGTCATGTAGTAAAATACTAATGATTTTATGGGAAAGAAACATGTTGTTGTATCATATTAAGTAAAAGTGGAAGATACAACTAGAGTTCCTTGATGTCACAAGTTCCCTTTTGGTGGTCCTTTGTTCCAACATAGACATACACTTGCTCCAAATTTGCATGAAGATAATCCACAAAGCTTGATTGACAAATGGAGGCCTCAAGCATCAATTGTATCAAGATTCTTCACACAGTCTTCATCCTATTCTTTGCTCAATATTGCTTGACCTTGCTTAACCTTTTCCATGAGAAATCCATTATTATATAGGAGAAGATGAAGTGGTTACTAGGATGAGGATGATCCCACCAAATCAGAAAATCTAGTAAGATCACAACCATACGAACGCCACCTCACATTCTAGAAGATTATCCTTCTAGAAACTTTGTGAAAGTTCTTCCTTTTCTTAGCTTTAAGCACCATTTCACCCTGCCTATATAGTAGCATGAGGATTTCCCATAGGCCAGGCATAGAGCAGCCTGTGGAAATCCTTGATTTCCGCACTGTGTACCACTGTCAGCCTATGGCATCATTCTAAAAATGTGCCTTGTACGAGAAGAACTCAGTCATTTTCCTCATGTGAAAGATTGTTTTGGAAGCCTGAACACATGCCTATAGGGTCATCATCAGAGTGGCCAAAATAATGTGTAATAGAATGCCCCCCAAAGTATGAGGTTGGAACATGTGACAGCCGAAATACTTTGTAAAATGCGTGTGTGTGTCGGAAACAAGGAGCACACCAATCAGGAACCTACAAAAAATCAAGAATCTGCATAGAATTATACCATTTCTGAGGTAGGCATTCCCATGCTCAGATTACAAGTGATTGAAATCATAAATGCAAGGCATATCCACCAGTCATACACTGTGGATCCATGTCATCGAAATTATACATAGCCACCAGAAATACACTGTGGATCTATGCATTAGAAAGTGTAAATTCAGACACAACCACAAGACATACAAAGTGGATTTGTGTGTCAATTCAAATCATAAATACTCCATCGCAACCTGGGCCAAAAAGATAAGATCCAGGGTCTTCAATCTCATCATCCATAAGTATGAATATAACCATGTGATTACAGGTGTTGAAGTAGAACATGGTAGAAGCCACTTGATTACCGGTCATTGATGAAAACCATTAACAAGTGCGAGAGAAATCACCATTGATGTCAATGAATCCCAAGGTACCTTAGTACAATCCAACGAATGTGAATAAATGAGTTGAAGTCGAAAACTCGATGAAATCTGTCGATCAAGGACCAATGATGTGAATCCACTGTCGAGAGCGAAGAAACCTGCCATTGAGGCATGCAGGCTCTAAGGTACTAAACGATTTATAAGTATTGTTCCCGGATGATGAGTTGAAGTCGACGGGAAAAAGACTCGTCACGGGAGGGCCTTGATGTATCCCCCATCAGTGACATGAAATAAGTAACATATTAAGGGTAGATCAAAGTATGAAAATGATTTGAAACTGACACAGCGAAGGCCAACAAGGTAGGAAATGACAATGCAGATGGCCGACTCGAAGGAGGGCTTGTTTGGACTTCTCTTGAACATATGAATGACACGACACTAGTCTTAGCAGCATTGAGTCAAAAACGACCCAAGATATGAATATGACGAAGGCTAGATGAGAGAAAAATGGATTTCCCAACCCAGATTCAAATGACGAAGGGGGTGTCATGTTCAAGAGTGACTAGTATTGTCACTAACACAGGTACAGAAACACATCTCTTTCCCAAATTTTCCCCCACCATTTCTGGCGAGTACCTATTTATTTTTACAAAAGCTTGAGGAGGATAACATATGCTTGTAATGTAAGCTCATCCTTCGCATGATTCTCTCAGAGTATTTTTAACGCACCCTAAGAAGGATTGGTCTGGTCCCATGTGGGTCTTTTGATGTTTGTTTAACGATTCCAAAGATAGAAAACTCGGGAGTTTTTCATGTTTATAGAGTCTGAAAAACACTTTAAAGAAAACTCTCTCAGTTCCTTTTTCATAAAATAGTATGACGGGACTGAAAAAGTGATAAACTATCGCCCATCGAATGTTTTATTCAAATACTTTTACGAGCGTGAGCAGAACAAGGTTGCTCAATAATCTTTTTCATTTTTATAGAGTGTGAAAAGAGATTAAATGATACTCCATGTGTGTCATTTTTCGTGATGCCAAGACGAGTACGAAAGGGAAACAAAAGTATACTCGGTTGTGTTCTCATAAACTTTCGAGCACGAGAATGAACGAAGAGTGAACTCGAGATTTTACTAAAAAACCCTAAAAAGTATCGATATGCGTAACGAAGAGAAAACAAATTACGGAACATAGATCCATACTCCGTTAATTAGGACTCTAGTCTTCTTCCTACAAGAAACAAGACACTCACGAGACTATTAGTTTTGAGGGTTCATAACCAAAAACATTTATATAATATAAAATATTATGAAAAAGGGTAAAAAATGAAATAAATAAGAGTAAGAGTTTGTTTTTACCATTCCATTTGTATTTGGTCAAGAACTTGTCTAAAAAACCATTTTTCGCCCCTTACTTCGGCAGGCGATTGCGAGGAGCACGGGTGATCAATCGATGAACGATTTTCGTGAAAACAGTAAGATCTTCATCTTCTTCCTTTTTAACGGTTTAAAATTTGTTTTTGGTGGTCAAAAAATGTTTTTTTGGGCGATTTTTGGGCTATCCGATGTGTGCAGGATCTGACTCTCAGAACCATCCTCTTTACCATTTCATGGATGGCAGGAAGCACATCGCCACACATGGCGCTCCAAAGTTGTTTTCAATATGTCATTTAATGTTTGGAACCTCAAGTATTCAATTGGTGTGACAGTGTGCTCCGGAGTATGAAAACACAACTCACTAAAAGAAAGAGAGGAGAACTAAAGCAGTTTGGGTATGGGTCCATTTTGGTGTCTTTCTTCTTAGAAAGAGTCCCTCATTTGTGGCTACAGGTAGAGTGGGGAATACCAGCCCCATGAGACCCAAGAATGAAATGGTGGTGTGACCTTATGGCTCGGCACGTAGCGGGCCCTATTATCAAGTACAATGACACATTTTTTGACTAGTTAAGGCCCCAAATATTGATGATTGATGATTATGCTTATGCCAGCCTGGACTTTCGGGGTGATCCCGACTTGGATCTCCCTGAGTGATATCAGTGGGGAGATCTAGGTAAGAAAGACATTTTGTTCTTTTTTGTGGTTTTTTAGGATATTAGATTTTTTTTGTGTTTTCGATCTAAAGACTAATCAGAGACTTTTGACTATGCAGATGTAGGACCGCATCAACCTCTAGGCACATCTACGATTCAGAGGTGAGGAGAGGCACATGTGGTAGCAGGGTGGGACACCGATGACTATGAGGCGATGGAGCAGAACTTAGAAGGCTTGATGACAGACATCCCCGACATGTCGATCGAGGAGGTCCTGAGGCGTTATCAATGCCATACTGTAGGCGTGTTCGGCTCACTTAGTCGGTTACTTCATCGGGTAGCACGGGTAGTAGTGTGCTATCACGAGCAACATCCATGATACTATTTTGAGTCGCATCTGTGATGTTATTTTGTAGGATCCATGGGATCTATATTTTGATATTTTGGTCCTTGGATGGAAAACACTTTTTGTAAAACATTTTCATTATATATATATATATATATATATATATATATATATATATAGATACACATGAGGCTTCTACCATCTTTTATATACAATGTGTAATGTGTGATTGGATTTATAAATGTCTCAAATTTCTGTCTAACACATAATTAGCTAGAGCATCAGTTAATGTATTTAGACATCTAGGAATGTGTTGATATTCAATATAATCAAAATAATGTTCCAAGAGGCGAATTCTGTTAAGAACCAAATATCAATATAGCATAGAAAAACCTCGAAAAAAATACTCAATGCCTTGAAAAAGAGATAATTTCAGATAATAAGCCTCTTCAAGGGGGAAACCTCCTTTTACCCAACTTAAATGTTCAAGTACAAGATGATTCAAAATGAAAATGTATCCTTGGTATATATAGGAGACTAGGAGGTATAATTACAACTAATGGCCTAAAGCTGACATAAATAAAATAACATTACTAATATAATATGCCCCAATTAAGAGGTAATGAGCTAATATTAGGGCATAACATGCCTCTCCCTTTGAGACAAGTGTTGTCCGCAACGCTTGAGTAACTCTAGATGCTTCTGTATAAAAGACTCATATTCCCAAGTGGAATCTTTAGTCGGTAGTTTCCTCCATTTAATGAGATACTCTGAAATGGATCTATTCCTTAGCTGGTGAATTCTTGTGCTAGTGATGGCTTCAGGCTCCAATATGATTTTTCCTTCCTCGTCAAGTTCTGTAAATATCGTTTGAACTGGGATCTTGTCACCGATAACCTTATTTAAGCAAGAAACATGGAAAACTGGGTGTACTTGTGAAGATGAAGGCAACTCCAATTTGTATGCCATAGTACCAATATTTTGCAACACCTTATAAGGGCCATAGTACTTTGGTGATAATTTATTATCCTTCTTGGCTTGCTTGAGGGACATCTGTTTGTATGGTTGTAGTCTTAAA
>ML781359.1:81739-112011 GCA_009831015.1 Picea engelmannii | reverse complement strand
ACCTCTTAACTCAATTTCTTTTCCTTCCAATGAAAATTTCATGAAAAGTTCTTGAAAATTAAAAGCCACTGTTCCTAATGATTGTAACCATTGGATTCCTAGTACAACATCTGTACCACCCATGGGTATAGAAATCATTGGACCATTCACTACATATTCCCCCATAGTAAGATTGATCTTATTGCATTTTCCTGAGCAATTTACAGTTCCTCCATCTGCAATCATTACTTGAAACTCTGGCATTGGATATACAAATCAATTGAGAGCTTTGGCTAATTTATAATGAATGAAATTATGAGTACTGCCAGAATCAATTAGGACTATTACCTTTTTCTTTTTGATGTATCCTTCGATATTGAAGGTTTGAGGAGTGCTAATTCCATCCAATGCATTACACGATATCGTGGGATTCAACTCTTCAGATGAAATTGCTACTACGTTTTCATCTTGAGATGGTTCTTGTTCTTGTTCTTCTTCCTCTTCACAATCTATGTAGAATAATTTCTTCTCACCACACTTATGTCCCTTACTGTACTTGTTGTCACAATTAAAGCATAAACCTTTTGCTTTTCTTTCCTCCAATTGTTGAGGTGTCAACCTTGTAGGTTGAGGTATTTTAGAATAAGGAGCATTGTTCTCTCTATAGATGTTAGGATTGGTCCTTCTAGTAGCCATAGCCATATTTTTACTTTCAACATTTCTTGCCACCTTAAATGCATTCTCCAATGATTTGGGTTCCCAAAGGCGGACCTCATGTCTAATGTTATCCTCTAAAGTTCCTATGAATATATCAATCAAGTGCTCATCTAGAGTATTGGTTACCTTTATATTCAATCTTTGGAAGTTCTCAATGTGCTCGGTAACTGAACCCTTTCGCTTGAAATTTATCAATTGGCTAAAGAAGGTATTGCTCCTTGTATCCTAATAGTGTGCTATCATTTCTTCCGTGAAAATTGTCCAAGTGACAAGTGATTTGCGAGAGAAAATCCATCGATACCATACAAATCAATTAGGTTCTAAATATAAAGAAGAAATTTGTACCTTTTTTGCATGTAGCACATTATGGAGATCAAAGAATTGCTCCATCTGAAGTATCAATGTGATTGGGTCCTTGCCATCAAACTTCCTCATATCAATCTTAGGAGTGTGGTTGGTCTTCAAACCAAAGTTGTAGTTTCTCCATTCTTGATTCACATTCCTTGTGTCCTCATCATGAATTTCATGAGATGCATTTTCACTTTCAGGTGTCTTCTCTATTACGAAATTTTTCAATACTTCCATGATCTCCCCTTTTAAACCCTCCATCATCTCTTGTAGTTCATATTTTGTTACTATCTTCTTTTGTAAATCATTTATGTCCCTATGCATTTCTTCACCTTCATCAACAGTCCAAGTAGGATTGTCTGGATGCTTATTTGGTGTACAAGTTCCCTTTTTGGGTGGCATGTTGGCCAAGTATCACTTTTGAACCTTGATTTTGAGGTGGTTCTGCTAGAAAATATTTCTTCTATTGTATCTCCCAAGTTTCGGCCCTTCTAGGTATGAAACTTTATTTTATATATTTCTCTGATATTTCTTCTCTACAATGCCACAGGTCTACTCAAAATTGGATGTGCAAAGTGGAATTTATGGTAACTTCCCCACAACTTGTCAATTTTTGGCCTTTCCATGAGATCTCACTTGTATAGCGTTCCCGGCACAAAATAATTGATATAAAATTATGAAACTCACACCAACAATACTACAGATTGTCCATGATCCAATGAAAATAGTCCCACTCAATTTGGATACTCTAGGAAGAATTTATAATTGTTTTACCTGGAACACCTTCTTGAGACTAGTCAATAGGACTAGACAGATACCCCATCTTACACAGGGTGTATCTACAAATTTAAGATGACCCAGAAGATGAAACTTTTACCACAGATACCTTACTAATTTATGTGAATAGGCTCCATAGTTCAGGGTCTGAAACGTTACATAAAAATATTTATAGCGAAAATTCCGCAATGCCTTAGTTCAAGATGATTCCAGAACCCTATCTTGTACATGCTGTATCTCCGAAAGTATAAGGCCTCAGGAGCTGAATTTTGAGCCCAACATGTCTCAAAATTCCAAGGTGTCTCACATGAAGCAGCGAAACCCCAAGACCTTGAGCTCTGATACCATATGTTAATAACCAAATATCAATATAGCATAGAAAAACCTCAAAAAAAGTACTCAACGCCATGAAAAAGAGATAATTTCAGATAATAAGCCTCTTCGAGGGGGCAACCTCCTTTTACCCCACTTAAATTTTCAAGTACAAGATGATTCAAAATGAAAATGTATCCTTGGTATATATAGGAGACTAGGAGGTATAATTACAACTAATGGCCTAAAGCCAACATAAATAAAATAACATTACTAATATAATATGCCCCAATTAAGGGGTAATGAGCCAATATTAGGGCTTAACAAATTTGTAGATATACCCATAACAAAATAGGACTTCGGATAGTGTAGACATTACTTAACTGGAGTACTACTAGTTATGAATCAAGTCATACAACGAAGTGACGAATACCAAGTGAGATAGAATTGGTCAATAATTCAATGACTGCACTCTATTCTACGATATTATTGGTTGCAAAACCGAGGCAAACACCTTGTAAACTGATAAGTTCGTTGGTGGGTGCATAGATTGCCCAAGCAGTAGAGGCTAGGTTCTGAGTACTACGACTAGCACCATCGACAAATCCAATATAGGGTGGAAGATGTCGACATCTGGAAACCAAGCACAACACAAGGTAAGTAGTTGGGGGTCGAAACCAAATAATGAAAAACACACAAAAGCAACACACAAGAGTATGGTACAGTAAAAGTACAAGCACTCATGTAGAGACAGTCTAGGCATAGTACTTCTTCAAGTAAAACCCATTTCTGGGTTCACTCAAAGGAATGCGATCAGAATCTTCTAACTCGTAAGCTCCCTTCTCTAACACTCGTTTGACGATATATGGAGTACGCCACATAGCTTTAAATTTCTTGGCTCCTAGTAGATCACGATCTTGTTCATAAAGGAGAACTATATCTCCCTAAGAGAAAACACACGGCTTGACATGCTTGTCATATTAGGCTTTTAAGAATTCCTTCTGGGTTTCAATAACTAGGGTGGAATCACAACGGGTCTCATATAATTGCATAAGATACAATAGACGTTCCTCTTCAGCAGAGGTGTTTGGGAGAATTTTGACGGCTAGCTTCAAAGATGGTATTTCACATTCAATCGGGAGAACGAATTCAATGTCGTAGACTAGTTGAAAGCGGGTAAATCCCGTAGCAGACTTCACAGATGTCTGATATGCCCATAATGCCGAAAAAAACATTGTGTGCTAGGTGGTCTTATGGATTCCTATTATCTGACAAAGCATAGTGATAAGAATTTTATTTATTTCTTCAACTTGGTCGTTAGCCTGTGGATAGTAGGGGGTTGATTTTTCATGCCGAAGACCCAACTTGTCAGTAAGTTCAGACATCATAAAGTTTTGAAAATGGCTACCATGATCAGTAACAATAGATTGTGGGATCCCGAATCGAGTAATAATATCATTAAATATGAAAAGGGCTCCAGTTTTCCTAGTATTATCGAAAGTAGATATCGCCTCAACCCATTTGGTGAAATAATCCAGAGCTACAATGATGTATCCATGCCCCCCAGCTGAGTGAGGGTTACAGGTCATGAAATCAATGCCCCATTTCGCAAAAGGTCCAATGGAAACTACAGGGTGTAAAGGAGAGGGGTGTGATAGTATTTTATTATTGTATGTTTGGCAAGAATGGCATTTTTGGACGGCAATAATACAATCTTTAAATAAAGAAGGCCAAAAATACCCTGCTTGTAAGATCTTTTGGGCTGTAGCATACCCAAACATGTGACCACCACATGTTCTAGAGTGGCAATCATTCAAAGCTTTCTCAGCTTCATCATAGGTGAGACATCGTCGAAAAATAGAGTCAACCCCACGGTGATAAAGAGTGTCACCAAGGATAATATACTGACGGGCTTGGTAACGTATGCGATGATGGTCAGTGCTAGACAAATCGGGCCAGAAAGTATAAGTTTGGAGATAGATAATGATATCCCCATACCAAAGGTGATCAGAACTGATCAGAAAAAGGGATTCATTGGGTAAAGAATCCTTTGCTACATTCTCTGTCTTAGTGTAGGGAAGGTCACATATTAGTTCGGAAAACACCAAGGATTTCTTAGACTTAGCGCGTTCGAATTCTAAGTCAAACTCCTAGAGAATTACTATCCATTTGGATTATTTACCCCCTATAAATTGGCGTGTAAGAATGTGTTGCATAGGGTTGCAATCAGAAATTACAGTGGTCTTGCATAATAAGATATAGTGACGAAAACGTTAGACAGCTTGAATAGATGCCAAGGCCATTTTTTTAACATGTAAGTATTTGGTTTCAGTAGTCATGAGACTTCAACTGAAATAATAAATGACATGTTCGTTGTGTGAATCATCTTCTTGGACTAGAACCATGGCGATGGTAGAGTCTGAAGCAGTGAGATAAAGGAAGTAATCTCGACTATAATCTTGTGGTAAAAGTAACGGGGTATGAGTTAAAGTCAGTTTCAAATCTTCAAAATCTTTGTTGGCAGTGGAATCCCATATAAACTCGGAACCTTTCTTGAGAAGTCGAGTAAATCCAAGTGTTAATTGAGCATAGCTTGGGATGAAACGACGTAAAAAAATTTCCTTCCCTTGCAAACTTTGAAGTTGGCGAAGTGAAGAAGGAGGAGGGAGATTGAGGATCACCTCAACCTTCAAAGGATTGACCCTGATCCCCCGACGTGACACGATAAAACCTAGAATTCGGTCGGACTCCACATAGAAAACACACTTGTGTGGGTTTAAGCGTATACGATAGAACTGACAACAAAGGAAAATGGCTCGGAGGTGTGTCGGCTGGTCTCTACGATGCATGGAATGCATCGGTAGGTCATCTAGATATGGCTGTACAATGTGCTTAATATCATGAAATGCATAAGACATAGCACGTTGAAAAGTCGCACCAGCGTTCTTTAAACCGAAGGGTAGTTTCCGGTAGGCAAAGGTGCCCCAAGGACAAATAAAAGTGGTTTTGTATTGATCTTCAGGCAAGATGTTGATTTGATTATAGCCGGAGAAACCATCTATTAAAGAGAATATTTCATTCCCGGTGCAATCGTCGACGATCTGGTCAACGAAGGGGGTGGGAAAGTTGTCTTTAGAATAAGCTTGATTTATATCCCTATACTTGACACAGACATGGGTCATACCTTGTTTCTTGTTAACCAGAACAATATTGGATACCCAATCAGTTAAACCATAGGATAAATAAATCCAGCTTTAAGAAGTTTTTCGACCTCAAGCTTAATAGTAGCTGCTTTACGGGGGTGGACCAGACGAATCTAGTGCCCGGGTACGTCTTTATTTCGTGTACAACAATGTCAGGGTCAATACCTGGCATTTCTTCATAGCTCAAAGCGAAGATGTCACAAAACTCTTGGAAAAGTGATTTATAGGTGACAACCTCGTCAGTAGAGCACGAATCTTCGATGTGAACATTTTCAACAACTCCAGGTTTAATGGATATGTCAAGGGGGATGGTGGGTGAAATATTACTTAAGTTCCCTTCATATAACACGTCGTATGATGTCTCAGGAATAGAGGAAGTGACAACAACGGTTGATTGAGTCGATATCCATTGGTACTTCTCGATCGTGTGTTGTTCGAGGAAGAGAATGGAACAATAATTTCCATCATTCCAAGGGGTATCTTCCATCAACATAATTGACATAATCATCTCGTCTCTGGGAAAAATAGTGTGGAACAGGTCAGGAGACGAATCACCAAGAGAGGGTGTTAGAAGGGTTTTCCAATGAATGGCTTGATAGGCAGATTCAACCGGACTTGAAGGCATTTGGTTTCCGTAGCGAGGATAATCACTAGGTTGGGTATGATCCATGGGTCAGAAGATGGGTGAGTTTGGCGAACTGAGGTGGAAATCATGTTGATCAAGGCAACCAAAGGAGGTTGAACATCGGGAGGTGGGATCGGGAACGTACCCATTAGAGTGGAATCTTTAAGTAGGCCCACACAAATGTTCTCATACCCAGGAGGTGTCTTCGCAATAAAAGGGACATTTCTAGTATTGGTGTCAGAGTTGAAAAAGGCTAGCTGGTTAACAGTGATGACCTTTCCCTAATGTGGAAAACGTAAAACACGAAAAAGGGTAGACACAACGGTGTGCATCTCATCAATCTAGCTACATCCAAGTAAGAGGATATAATCAAGAGGTGCATCAAAGACCTCAACTTCAATGTTGATCAATTTGCCTTCCAATGTAATAGACAACGACGGAAGTAAACTGTAGGGTTTAAAGCCAGAGCCATTGAAGGATTTAAGCGTGTTATGTGATTCAATAAGAGGAGGAGAGATGATGGATTTCCAACATGCAATAGACAATACACACGTGGAGGCACCCTCATCAATAACAGTCCTACAGATGTTATTGTCGGAGACAACAACTTGTATTTTGAATGTTATTTGAGGGGGGAGTTTCAGAATGTGATCTTCGAGGTCAAAAATTATCAAATTGGTATCTGTAGGATCAATTCCACCGATAGCCTTCAGTGGTGCCTTCCGTTGAGCAGGGAAAATTTGAAGGACTTCGAGAGCCAACATCGCAAAAGGTGCTTGCGCCAAATTTTCTACAATACTGTAGTTCTGAGCAGCACGTGCATGAGGGTTGAAGGTGGACTTTCGAACAGCACCCTTTGGGGCAGGGCAATGAACTGTATCGAGGCTTGGTCTTTCAAGATGAAGAGGACCATTGGGAGGTGAAGTTGAAGGAGTTTGTTGAACCAATGAAGGTGGTATATCGTCAACCTTCTCCTTTGAGGAAGAATAATCTTTGGCTCGAGTGGTTAGTGTAACGTCATTCTTTCTGGAATCACCAGTACACATGAGTGCATAAGAAGTAGTGGAGGGATAGGGTTGGTCATGGATGACCAGTTGGGCCTATTTTTGAGAAGGGAAAGGTTGATAAAAGATGGCAGGTGTGGGAGGTTTCGCGGTCCCTTGGAGGAACTTAGTAACCTTGGCCTGTCTTGGACAATATTTCCTATAGTGATCGTCACCATAGATAAGCCAAGGGTATCGGGGTTTGCGCTTATCCTTATCATCAATAGGTTGGGTTTTGGCTTTCTCAGGCTGCGGGTTATTTTTTTCCTCCTTATTCTTACCCTTCCCTTTTTTAGACTTATTCTTTCTGGCAGGGGTAGATTGAACAGAGTTAACCTCAGAGGTTTTGTCGGTGGGAGGAGTAGGACACAGAGCATTTTGAAAATTAAGAGCATTAGACTTGGGGTTGGTGGGAGAGGCTTGCATATTTTGAGGTTGAGCATGGAAAGTGCCAATCACACCATCAACCACATGATAAGAAGCAGGGGTAGTTGAAGAAGCGGTGGTAGAAGGGCGAGGTGCATCAGGGAGTAAGTCATAAAGAGGACCTGTCTGTGAATAAATGAGGTCAAGGTACTGAGCGCAACTGATAGCATGTTCTTTGGTGACAATGCCACCCATGGAAATATCATGAGAGATCTTATTCAAGAATGATTTCGTGAACCACTCCACCAATAACTGATCAGGAAGATCGAGTTTGATCAAGCGCCATCTCTGTCTCCACTCATGAATGTGATCAGAGATGTGAGTGGCTTTAGTTTGTTCGAAGGAACTCAGGATCTTGGTTCCTGTTTCATAACAGATCGGTAATTGGTAGTGTGTAAGGAAATCCATGGCAAGGGTATTAAAGTCAGTGAAGAAACCTCATGGTAGTTCTATATGCCACTTTGCAGCTGAACCCGTGAGAGTTCGTTGGAAGAATCGTAACCGAATGGAATCATACATCAAAGAGTTGGAAGAACACCAAAGGTGGAAAGTCATGACATGGTTGTTCAGATCCTCTCCCGATTTACCGTCAAATTTTGGGATATCAGACAGTAATTTGGTTAGTATCACGGGCCAATGGGGAGAATGCAGGATAGGATCATTCAAGATTATATACAAATCAGATAGATCCAAGGTGGCTAAAAAAGGTAATTGTCTATTCACAGGAGGATACTAGTAACTTTGGGGAGGGAGTCCTGTCGGTAAACCAGTAGGGCCATAAGCAGTTTGTATGGAGGAGGTCCTAAAAAATTCAGGCGTGTGTGCGGAGGAAAGTAGGCCACAAGGTTATACTTATTAGGGATGGTCCCTTCAGGAAGGACACTAGGTTGAACGTTCGAACCCCAAATGGGATTGGAAGAACTAAGGTATGACTGGCCCAAACTAGGGGGTATAAAAGAGCTAACCTGAAGTTGTGTCCCCCTAGACGATTGTGGATTCCCTTGAATAAGAAGATTCCAATACTGGGCTAGTGATCCAGGGATGTTCTATCCATACTATGGATTATATCCTCTGAGTAGGGATTGTCCTCCAGGTGAGGATGATGCCCCAAATTGGGTTTGACCTCCAAATTGAGTTTTCCCCCCTAGGTTATATTGTCCCCCAATAGGAATCTAATAACCATAAGTGAATAATGGTGTGGAAACTCCAAAGGTGGTAGAGCCACTAGGTCTGAATCCTCCTATAAAAGGTGGATAAGACCCTCTGGAGAGGAACTAGGTTGGTGTCAGAATAGAACCAGAAGCATCATTATACCCAAGAGGATTAAAGTCTCCAGAAGCTCCGGATGGAACTTGGGTAGGAATGGGGATAGAAGCATTCAAGGCATTATACCCAAGAGGGAGTGATGGGATTTGTCTAGACGAATGTGGTGTACCAATAGGAGGTTGGCTAGCCACCTTTCCTGGTGGGTATAATCTCTGAGATTGTATTTGAGTGATTATGTATTCTAGATTGCTTGATGACTGAGAAGTTGTCTCTTCATTTGCATTTGAGGAAATACTTTCTCGTCATTTTTTTTTTTTGTCTTCATTGAAAGTTCGATTTGGGTGCTTGTTGAAGGTATAGATTTCCTTGGATTTCTTGTCTTTTCTCTGCCATGCCCTTGGTTTGGCCTTAGAAAGGAAAAATTTGAAGTTATCCATTCGTTTAAATAAACATACATAAGAAAATTTATTGCATTTAAAATAAGAGAACATTGAAGAACTTCATTGTTCATTGGTTGCTTGAAATTGTGTTCATTTAAAGAAAAATGAAATATATTTCGTAGTTTACATCATTCCAGAAACACCTTCTCCCTATTGTAGATAGAATTCATTGAACAAAAATTTGCATCATTCATTTCTATTTGCATATTGTTGGGTCAAGGTCTTACACAACATCATTTTCATTCCCATCTCCCTCTTGAGTAACAACATCTTTTAAAAATATCACAAAAATCTAAAATTTAACTAGTAATTTTTCTAGGGCTCTTTTACACCAACATTAGCTAGGCTAGAGATTTGGAATAGGCGGTGAGACACACTCTCCAAAGAAAAAAACACACAATATCATCTTGTGATAGGGAGTGTAAAATTCCATTTGCAACATTTTGACCTGGGAAGCCCTTCTCACACAAGGGTCAAACCTAAGGTCGCATTGAGATTAGCGGAGTTACTCACCCTGCTTTGTTGGTCTCAGTGTAGAGATTGCATGTATTATGGGGGTCACTTGAAGGTATACCCACAATAATGAGTGGAAGCCTCTCAAGTCAATTTCGGGCTAGATACCCTGCCCTTGTGCATGGATTGAACTATCGACTATCTCCCCAGGCATCGTTGTTGTTTTTGGTAGCCTTAGTTGCCTATATTCTTAGGGTCTTAAACGAGGTGACTGTGGAGGGGAAAGTCTTCATCGTACCTAGAATCGACGTTGGCCAAAATCACTCGGGATCCTTGGAGGGTATACCCATGATTATGTGTGGGAGCTTGCACCAGCCGTTAAGCAGGTCGTCAACGTAACTTTTCCACCCTCTCCCAGCCCCTTCTTGCCTTAACTTCGCGACATTGGATTTCATCACCAACTAGTGACTTCAGAACAAGAAGATTTTGTTTGCTTGGTTTTGATTCCTAGATTCTACTAGCGAGTGTTTTTTTTTTACATAGTTGGCCATAGATTTCTTCCGTAAATTTTTTGGTTCAGCCAATATTGACCCTCCACACCATTCACGTAGGATGCAAGGACTACCTTCGGAAGATCCAAAAGTTTCCTAACCCTTTCTCCCTAATCCACTGGAGGACTCTCCTCAATAGAGTGACATTCAGGACCACATACCTTCACAAGCAAAGAGAACTGACTCTTTAGAAAGTTTTCGAATCATTTCTGATTCTTTGGACGCTTTCCACTTACCCCCTGGATACGAGAGATGTATTCTCCAACTAAACTCGTCTGGAGAACTTGTTGTTGACACTTATGGAATACCAACTGAAGTCCTTGTTGGCCTTGAAAATGAGGATCCTTTTTGGACCACTGACATATCTCAAACTCTAACTTCTAGACTAAACCCTCCTAGATCAGAGGTAGATGCCGAGATACTTGTCATTTCTGAACCACCCAAAACATATACTACATTTACGATACCTTTAGATCATTTTAATAGTACAACTTGTTATTTCTTCGTTGGTTCATAGGTTGGTCCTATATTAACTATCCCTCTTCAGCAAACCCATTCAACAATGGTCCCAAACACCAATTTTGTTATTGGATAAATCGGTGAATGCGAACATAAACTAATCTCCCTAGATCCACCTGGATCTAGAACAAAACAAGACAGGACAGGACACTTTCCCTAGGTTGCTACCATTGAATTTATCATCAAAGAAGGATTGTATGAAATACCTTTATATCTCACTTCCTTATATCTATGTTGTCTCTGCTTCACTCTGGTGCTCTTGTGAGATCAGATCTGCAATGCCACAAACCAACCAAAGTGAAAGAAGCAATTATAGATTCAATGGAAACCTAAACATGTGATCAAGGAGTCATGTAATAAAATACTAATGATTTTATGGGAAAGAAACATGTCGCTGTATCATATTAAGCAAAAGTGGAAGATACAACCAGAGTGCCTTGATGTCGCAAGTTCCCTTTTGGTGGTCCTTTGTTCCAACACACACATACACTTGCTTCAAATTTGCATGAAGATAATCCACAAATCTTGATGGACAAATGGAGGCCTCAAGCATCAATTGTATCAGGACTCTTCACACAGTCTTCATACTATTCTTTGCTCAATCTTGCTTCACCTTGCTTAACCTTTTCCATGAGAAATCCATTATTATATAGGAGAAGATGGAGTGGTTACTAGGATGAGGATGATCCCACCAAATCAGAAAATCCAGTAAGATCACAACCATATGGATGCCACCTCACATTCTAGAAGATTCTCCTTCTAGAAACTTCGTGAAAGTTCTTCCTTTTCTTAGCTTCAAGCGTCATCACACCCTGCCTATATAGCATCATCCAGAAATCCTGCAGGCCGGGCATAGAGCAACCTACGAAAATCCTTGATTTCCGCACTATGTACCACTATCAACCTGCAGCATCATTCTAAAAATGTTCCTTGTAGGGGAAGAACTCAACCATTTTCTTTATGTGAAAGATTGTTTTGGAAGCCTGAACACATGCCTATGGGGTCATCATCAGAGTGACCAAAATAATGTCTAACACATACATTTTCCATTCTTTTAGAAACTGATAATTATCAAACTTCTGTTGATCTTGGGGTAATTGATTAATTTCCAGCACATTGAATAACATACACCAATACAATAAGTCCAAAGAAAATCATGTGGTTACATTAAATCATTGGTATATCTTCGGTTGGTTGGGTCCAAGACAATTAATTTGCACATTGTAAACAATGGAGTATCAGAGGCATTATTGCTGGTCAAAGAATTGATACATAAGAAATGTTAAACAAATGGTGTGAGATGGATGAAATGGTATGAATGAGTGTGACATGGATTTGGGACAAGTTGTAGAGATGTGTGGGACCTTGATCATTCAATGCAATAGATTGTTTCATTTATATGGATGCTATGTGTTTTTTAGGGGATGAAATTATGTTTCCCAAAGAATCGATGTGATATAATTTAATCTCAGCTTATGAGGACATTTAGGGTACAATAAGATCAAGATGTTTCTAGAGAAGAGGTATTATTATGTCCCTTCCATAGTAGGGACATATAGTTTTGGACAATTTGCAATATGTGCTTGCACGGTTCCCTAGACATCAAAACAAGGTTTAAGATATAGTTTTATTGTGTGACTCTTGCATCGAGCATAACAGTCAATGGGTGGCAGTGGTATGTCATTAATGACATTCTCAAGGAGTAGGGGGTGGTCAGAGAAGGTGGTTGGGCTCGTCAGACTAGCGGAGACAGGTGGATTCTCTATGTTTTTAGGGAGTAGGGAGTGGTCAAAATAGGTGTCTGGGCTCATCAGACCCGCTGAGGCAAGCAGAGTCTCTGCGTGGGTGCAAAACTTCCTGGTTTTATGTATGAAATCCTCACTGCATCTCTTAATTCATCTACATCCTTCAAGAGACCATTCCAGGAGTCATTCCAGGATTTCCAACTAGGCCTGCCATTCCATCTAGAATCAATTCATTCCAAGAGAGCTCAGAGATCAACTGCTTGTATAACGTATAAAGCGTATGTGGGTTAATGTTGTCAAATGATGTTGAGCTATGGGAGGTGTGGACCTGGATCGACTGATCAATTAACAATATTATTAGCGTCATCAACAAGAACATTCACAGGTTTTGGTTAAACCTAATTTACTAGCACTAGGTAGGATTCCATATTTTGTTTACTTCAATTATCCTAAGTGGGGCAACTCCCCTCTGCCAAATATGAAACCTCTTTTATGTTACCCATCTGGAGCGGAGCTAAAGGAAATACCTTTTGAATCCCTCTCTCAGCAGTGCATACAGGCAATTGACTACAATGGACCTATACTTCGACATGTACTAGCACGCTCCAGGAGTTAACTCAGCCAATCGACTATGGGTAAGGTAAGGTGTGTTTATACATTGGCATTTAGCAGTGACACTATATGCAATAAGTGTTTCCATCCGAACACGGGAGATAATCCCGTAAGCCCAAGCCAAGTAAGCTAATGAAGTTTTTTCTCCATCTCTATTGGCGGAATTTGAAAACCCTAATCTCTTATGCTTGATCATCAATCATGACAAATATTTCTAGTTTGTCTGTTATATTAGCCACCCTTATTCTGGTCAAGAAAAACATATCTTTCTGGTATCTCCTTAAGGAATATATATCCAGAAGATTTTGCTCTAAGTTGCAACTTCCATATCAAAAGGTTATCCTTTATCTGAGAAGTTGTTGTTGTAATCATACGTATTGTTTGGAGAAGATTTCACTGCATCAGCTTGGAGGAGCATTAGAATATGCATAGAAACTATAAGTTTTGAAGCATACAATATAGTGGTCACGACGTCAACCTATTTATTACTATCACCTGGAGAAAAAATATTCTTGAAGCAATCTGAAGACGTTGTTTATGGAAGCAAATTCGTTGTTTAGATTGGGTTATGTTAATGTTTATGACATTATTATAGTTCTTTTCATTTCAATAGATAACAGCAACATAAGAACAAGATCAATGAGAAATACACATTCACAAGAGACACAGCATTTATCCTGGGAAACCCTCTAGGGGAAGAAAACCCAGTAAAACTTCCTTATTATAGATTGCCAATACAATGTCAAGAGATAACTCAAACCAATACAGAAAGTCCTCTCCAAAAGATGTGCCACTCTTCTCTCTCTCTCCAACTGGTAAATTGAAACTTGCTTCTCAAAATGAGCAAGTGAGTTGTGTATCAAAGTGAGGTGTTGGCCTCTCTATATATACAAGTGTAGCATGTGTGAAGTGTCTTTACTGGCAGGGCCGACTTCTCACTCTGGGTGGGTAAACCCACATTTATTATATTTATGGGTCTCAATAATAATTGTTGGGGCCGAGTTCTTATTCTGCCTATTACAATTGTCTATTGACCAATATGCAAAAGGGGATTTGGTCCTAATACAATAACCGACATGATCAATCCACAATGGGGATTGATCCCATGAATAATATATCAATAATAATAAGAATACTCTTTGCATTTACATTATTTCAACACTCCCCCTTAACAAGAAGGGTATTCTTCAACCGCATTAGGCAAGAGAGGTTTGCATCATCAGTGGCATCAGGAGGACAGTATCGTCAATATCATCTTGGAACATTGGCTGGCATATCCATAAGTCATCGGAATTTTTCTTCATCGGCAACATCATCATTCTCGAAAGAATTCCATCATCATCTGCATCAATATGTATCAGTATAAAGTGATACCTCATCATAGCACTAGACTATCCCATCACAGTACTAAACTGGCTCTATGTCACAGTTGTTAAGCTGGTAGCTCAGTGTAAGTCACATCTTGCTTTACGTCTAACAACTAGGTTAGAAGCAAGGTATACATCATCTTGCTTTACATCTAACAACTGGGTCAGAAGCAAGGAACACATCATCTTGCTTTACATATAACAACTAGGTCAGAAGCAAGGAGTCATCTTGCTTTACGTCTAACAGCGAGGTCAGAAGCAAGGAACACACACATCATCTTTCTTTGCATCTAACAGCAAGGTCAGAAGCAAGGAGTCATCTTTCTTTACATCTAACAGTGAGGTCAGAAGCAAGGAACACACACATCATCTTGCTTTACATCTAACAACGAGGTCAGAAGCAAGGAGTCATCTTGCTTTACGTCTAACAGCGAGGTCAGAAGCAAGGAACACACACATCATCTTGCTTTACATCTAATAACGAGGTCAGAAGCAGGGAGTCATCTTTCTTTACGTCTAACAGCGAGGTCAGAAGCAAGGAACACACACATCATTTTTCTTTATGTCTAACAGCGAGGTCAGAAGCAAGGAGTCATCTTGCTTTACATCTAACAGTGAGGTCAGAAGCAAGGAACACAAACATCATCTTGCTTTACGTCTAACAGTGAGGTTAGAAGAAAGGAACACATATACTCCCCCTTTCAGGGAGGGTCCTTTCGGACTATACCAAGCTTATCTCAAAAGTGTTCAAACTTTACACGAGATAGAGGTTTGGTCAACACATCAACAACTTGTTCATCCGTGCTAACATACAGGAGCTTCAAGGCTCCTCTCTGCACCATGTCACAGATGTAATGATAGCGAATCTCTATGTGCTTTGACCTATCATGGAATACAGGATTCTTTGTCATCTTTATGGAGCTCTGGTTGTCACATAGGATCGTGGTTGCTTCCATTTCTAGGTCAAATAGACCGGTCAACAACTTTCGAAGCCATATAGCTTTGCAGCTAGTAGAACATGCGGCAATGTACTCTGCTTCTGTTGTGTTGAGAGCAATACTAGATTCCTTCCTACTCTGCCATGAGATCATGGCTGATCCCAAACTGAAACAGCATCCGAAAGTTCTTTTTCTGTCAGCAATGCTTCCTGCCCAATCTGAATCAGTGTATCCACTCAATGTGAAATTATGATCTCCATCATAACTGAGACCACAATCTAATGTACCTTTAAGGTACCTCATCACATGTTTTGTAGCCATTAGGTGAACATGTCTGGGTTCTACCAGAAACTGACTCAAGGTGTTCACGAAAAAACAAATGTCTGGTCTGGTGTTCATCAGGTACATCAGCGATCCAATAATCTGTCTATACAGTGTGGCATCTATCAAGTCTGACGAAGTATCGACCAGTAGCTTCAGCTTCGCTTCCATGGGTGTATTCATGGGCTTACATTACAACATGTCGAATCTCTTCAGGATTTCGACTGTGTACTTCCCTTGGTTAAGGAAGATCCTCTCTGGACTCTGCCATACCTCAAGACCTAGGAAATAGTGCATTAGGCTGAGGTCTTTCATCTCAAATTATGAATCCAGTCTCTTCTTACATTAGGTGATGATATTTTCTTCTCCATTTAAGAATAAGTCATCCACATACAGCAATAGTATTACTGGATCATCGTTCATAATTTTGAAGTAGAGATTTGAATCAGCTTTACTCTTGGTAAAGCCCAAGCTTGTCAAGAAACTGTCTATACGGCCATACCAAGCTATAGGAGCTTGCTTCAATCCATATAAGGCTTTCTTTAATCTGCAGACATGAGACTTCCTATCTTCAACCTCAAATCCTTGGGGTTTCTCTATATACACTTCTTCTTCAATAACACCATTCAGGAAAGCTATCTTCACGTCCATCTGGTGCAACTTCCATTTCATCTTAGCTGCAAGAGCTATGATGGTTCTAATTGAAGTGTATCTATCTACAGGAGTGAATGTCTCTTCATAGTCAATGCCTTCTTTCTGGGAAAATCCACGAACGACAAATCTTGCTTTATATTTCTCAATACTTCCATCAGCATCATGTTTTATTTTGAAGAGCCATTTTGATGATACCACATCCTTACTTTTTGGTCTATGAACTATTTCCCATACATCGTTCTTTATAATGGATTGGTATTCCTCTGTCATGGCATCTACCCATTCCTTCTTTTGAATGGCTTCTTCAAAGAAGGTAGGCTCCTCATCTAGGAGATCACACATCAAATCCATGTAACTGGAGAATGGCTTTGGTCTTTTCACCTGTCTCGGGGTTCCTTTTGGAACACCATACTTCTATCCATCTTGAATAAGATCTCTTTCCCAAGCAGACTTTCTTTTATGGGAGAAGGTCATTTGAGGAGGTTCTTGAACTTTTGTTATATCATGGTCTTCATGAGTTTCCTCATCAGGGGAAGTTACAACTTCCCTCACTGGTTCTGCAGCTCTGGGAACTTCCCTCATGGATTCTGCAATCCTGGGAATTACGGGCTCCTCTTCATATACTTCTTCAAGCTGGAATCTTCTTGATTTCTTAAGTGTTGCTTCTTCATCAAAGGTCACGTCCCTGCTGATCTCAATGTGGCGGTGACCTGGTATGTAGATTTTGAAGGCCTTGGAGACCTCACAGTATCCCACAAATATTCCCTTCTTTTCAGAGGGTTCCAGCTTGTTTCTTTTCTCCTTCGGAATGTGTATGAAGACTGGGCAGCCAAATATTTTGAGATGGCTTACCTCTGGCTTATTTCCGGTGAACATCTCTTATGGGGTCTTGAAACCAAGTGCGCTATGGGATAATCGGTTCTGCACATAAACAACTACCATTGCTACTTCTGCCCATAATCACATAGGAAGATCTTGATCATGGATCATGGTCTTTACAACTTCCATAATTGTTCTGTTCTTCCTTTTATCTACACCGTTTTGTTGAGGATTATAGGGAGTAGTGAGTTTCCTCTTGATCCCAACATCTCTGCAGAAGTTCACGAACTCTTTTGAGGTATATTCTCCTCTATTATCTAACTTGAGTATCTTAATCTTCCTTTCAGAAAGATTCTCTATCAAGGCTTTGAATTCCTTGAACTTGCTGAATACTTCATCTTTAGATTTCAAGAAATATATCCAGGTATTGCGAGAATAGTCATCAATGAATGATACATAATATGCATACCCACTAATGGAGGATGATAGCATTGGGCCACACACGTCTGAATGAATATGTTCTAGTACTCCTTCTTCTTTGTTGTCCCTCTTTGGAAAAGGGTTCTTGATATTCTTCCCTTGCGCACATCCATTGCATATGCCTTCTTGATCAACCTTGAGTTCTGGTAAACCTGTGAATGCTTTGCATATGTATGGTAGCACCTTGTAGTTGATGTGGGCTAATATTCTATGCCAAACTTTGCATGAGTTTTCAATGGCATGGGTCATGGCAGTCTCTGGGTGACCCTTTAGCTTATATAAGTCATTTTCTTCATTTCCAATGACGATTGCTTCATTTATGGTTTCTCCTCTAGCCCACATAAGAAATTCTCCATCTATAAAGGAAACTCTATAGCCTTTCTTATCTAAAGCTGATATGGAAAGTAAGTTCTTATTCAAGCCTGGTACATAGAGTACATCCTTCATCTTTATTGAGTTTTTTGAATCTAGCTTGTAGTTTGATTCTCCCACTCCCTTGATGGGATATTGGTAATCATCTCCAAGTGTCACTTTCTGAGAAAACTTATTTTCTGAAATACAAGAGAGATTACTTCTCTTACCCATCATGTGCTTTGATGCACCACTATCAATGAGCCATGTGTCCTCTCCAGGTGTTACTGATCCTGAGAGGGCCGAGATCAAGACATGGTCCTTGATCATCTTTGTAGGTGGCTCTTCACCTTCGACTATGTGGTCATGTTGCCTCTTGTGTTTCCTCTTATATTCTTCACATCTGACTGGACAAGAATTCACCTCGTGTCCCATCTTATCACAATGATATCATTGTATGGATGAGAGATCTCTTTCCTTGCGTTGTCCTTTCTTCTGAAATCTCCTTGGATGAGATTCTTTGTTATTGAATTTGTTTGATGGTTGAGGTTCTCTATGAGTTTCCCTTTTGAAGTAGGGTTTCTTCCTTCCTCCTTTTGTATGAGTAGCTAGGGCTTGATCATCATCCCTTGCTAGTAGTGCTTCACGGTTATCTACCCTTGTCTCTTCTTGGATGCATTCTTCCCATAGGCTATCAAACTGCATCTTCACGGCTCTGGCACATATTGTTTGAATGAATGCATCACAAGGTCTTGTAAGACCATTTAGGTTCATCATTACGAATTCGTCTTCATCTATGGTGTCTCCAATCTCTTTTAACTATTCTTTAATCTCTGAGATTCTAGAGAAATATTCTTGAATTGTTTCTCCTTTCTGCATCTTCGTATTCTTCAATTGCGATCTTAGGTTCATATTTCGGTTGATGTTCTTTCCTTCATATAATTTTATTAGAGAATCAAACATCTCTTTTGGAGTGTTCTTGGATGATACATAAGGGATCAAGTGGTCTTTGATTGAATATGCAATGATTCTTTGAGCCCTGATTCAGTCCTTTTGATGCTTTGCTTTCTCTACAGCATCTTCGGGTTCTGGCACTTCTGCTTTGATGAACCTTGCTAGGTCATTCTCTGCAAGGATCAGACCGATCCTATACTTCCAGGCACGGAATTTTTCTATGCCTTCTAGTTTCTCAACAAGCTTTGTGCTTGCAGACATCTTTTACTTGGGGCTATGAAAAATGACCAAAAATGAAAATGCTTAAAATCAATTTTTGACCTTACCAAGAGGTGCGCTTGGCTGAGGCGAGTAGCCTAGTGTACTTGGATCTAAGAAAATCCAAATTTTGCCTTTCCAAAATTGATCTGCGGATTTTTGGACTGGTGCTCCTAGTTTTCTGGTACCTCTGGTACTCTGGTACTTCTGGTACTCTAGTTTTCTGGTACTTCTGGTACTTTGTGAAACTAGGGTTTCACTTTCTGGGAGATCCAGCCACTAAAAAGGTGCATTGAAGGTGCCAAAATGATCCTTGGGGGAGGGCGCAACTTTCTAGGTGGATTTGGAGCTGAAAAGCTTCACTTTTGAAAAACCCTAATTTGCAGGTACGACAACAGTGACATTTTTCTCTTGCAAAATATGCTTCCTTCATGTTGGCTCTGATACCATGTTAATGTTTATGCCATTATTATATTTCTTTTCATTTCAATAGATAACAGCAACATAAGAACAAGATCACTGAGAAATACACATTCACAAGAGACACATAATTTATCCTAGGAAACCCTCTAGGGGAAGAAAACCCAGTAAAACTTCCTTATTATAGATTGCCAATACAATGTCAAGAGATAACTCAAGCCAATACAGAAAGTCCTCTCCAAAATATGCGCCACTCTTCTCTCTCTCTCCAACTAGTAAATCAAAACTTGCCTCTCAGAATGAGCAAGTGAGTTGTGTGTCAAAGTGAGGCGTTGGCCTCTCTATATATACAAGTCTGGCACATGTGAAGTGTCTTTACTGGCAGGGCCAACTTCTCACTCTAGGTGGGTAAACCCACCTTTATTATATTTCTGGGTCTCAATAATAACTGTTGGGGCTGACTTCTTATTCTGCCTATTACAATTGTATGTTGACCAATCCGCAAAAGGGGATTTGGTCCTAATACAATAACCAACATGATAAATCCACAATGGGGATTGATCCCATGAATAATATATCAATAATAATAAGAATACTCTTTGCAGTTACATTATTTCAACAGGTTACACCAAGCAATGCACACTTACTTCATTATTTTAACTAGAAGTAATCACAGAAGGAGTAATGTGCTCGCCATTCAGTTCGAGTGGGAATGTGGCCGAGAGTTTAGATTTTTTCTAAGTAAGAAATTTGACCAAATCCAAATCAATTCCTTTCATGATTTCCTCCAAAATAGAACAATGCTTCAACTGGTTTCCATACAAAAAGGCCCATCATATCGATTGCAGAAGCAAGACATATGGTGACGATGACATCAAAAGCGGGGTTGTTGATTCATCGTTTAATCTTATGGAAGCGTTCCTTTCCTTCCAAGATATTTCGATATAGATATTCACATCTATGATTTAGATTTTAAGCACATGGATGAATTTCTAGTCAAAAACCAGTTTTCTAACCCTAGAAATCTTGAAAACTAGCCTATGAAAACTATCTGAAATCAACCATTTCTCTTCTTGGATTGAATACATTAATAGCTGGAAGAATGTCCAATACCACATAATCTTGTGGACAAATAGGATCACAATCGATACAAAGGTACATAATGGACATAGTCTGTACAGATGGACGCAATGGGCGTAGTGTAATGTCAACACGAGAGAAACAATATTGTTTGTTTTTGGTGTTACAATATTGTTTGTGTTTGGTGTTTGTGTTCAAACACACTCTACTTTTTCCAAATTAGTGTAGTTTCCAACACTTTATTTATGCATACTCAATACATTTTCCTTCCAACATTCAATGTCCAATGTAAGATTTGAATCGTTAGACCTATGTTTGATTATGAAGTGATGTGTATTAAGAAACTATGTAATTTCCATTTTTACTTTCACGGTGTAGACCTTAGTTCAGTTCTGGTAAGATCATTTTATGCGCAGAATTTACTTCGTGTCAATTATGAATATATGTTTCAATTATCTTGTCAAGGAATGTAGATATGGGTAGCTTAAATACATGTCCTCTATGGAGAGTTGGGTCATTGAACAAGCATAAACAACTCAAATCAGGGTCATTGAACAAGCATAAACAGCTCATGCTAGATCAAGGCCATTGAAAAAGAATAAACAACTCATGCAAATATCTAACAAGGACATTACCACATGTGGCTTGTTACTTAAGCATGCATAAGGTTAGTAAATATCATGGCTTGGTGAAAATTTTATTAAATGGTTAAGTGGATGAGTCAAAACACATGATACGTTATTGTTATTGTCAATTTCTAAGATACCCTAGGAAAATTTAGCAACATATTTTCTACTTGACCTGTCGATAACACAACACAAATTTGATGAAGTGTTTGTTACAGTTGACACGTTCTCAAAGATGATATAGTTTTTTTCCTTCTAAGAAGCCTAGTGATATGAGACATTGGGCATATCTTTTATTTAAAGAGTTAGTGCAACTTCATGGATTGTCAAAAACGATCACATCAAACAAAGACACAAGTTTATTAAGTAATTTTGGGTGAATGATTTCGAAGAATATAAGGATGAAGTTGAAATACAATTTTATATCTCCCTTGGATGAAGACAAATTGAAACAACAGGATCAAGTTTTGGTACACATTGATTTCACATATAATAGTTGTGTGAATAGGGACATAAGATAATCACCATTTAGAATTGTATATGGTAGGAAATCAAGAGAAATTATAGACTTGTTGATCTATTGAAAAATATAAAGAGAAGTGATGATGATAAGGCATTTGCAACATAGAAGTAGCACATGTATGAGAATGCACAACACAAATTGAAGGATACATTGTAACTAAGAGTGTTTAACAGTCAATATAAAGAGAAGCAATGATGATAAGGCATTTGCAACATAGAAGTAGTGCATGTATGTGCATGTCCAACATAGATTGAAGGAGACATTGTAACTAAAAGAGTGTTGAAAAGTAGAAGAAGACGTTACAGTGTTAGAGATCAAGAGAGCTATGGAATAGAATGTAACTAATGTAAGATCCCTAGGCCGAACCCCAACCGTAAATGTAAATATGAATTTACATATCTATATAAGTTGATGAGTTGTTTATATTAAGCCTCGGAATTAGTTTGGTGCATACATCCCATAGTATAGCATGCACAAGTGTTGCATACTAAAATAAGAAGTGTGCACATCCTAGGATACCATGCGCATCAACTTGAGTGCATGATCTTGAGGCTAGAGAGCCTTTGTATATATGTTTATGTTTTTTAGGCTGGTGAGCCTAGATACAAAAAGAACAATATGTTTGTATTATAAATGTAAATCACCCACAAATATTAATGAAAAACACATCACTACGACAGACCAACCATGTAAAAGAGTATGGGGGGATAAACTCAACTAGTTAGGAAAGGGGGAATAAAAGTTGAGATAAGGGGCTAAGTGAAGGGGGGTCTTAAACCCAAAGGAATATTATATTAATATTTCTTAAAGTATAAAGCATGGATAATTATTTTATCCTAAGTTCTAAGGATGGGGACAAGTAGGTCAAGGTAATTCTCAGCATGACAAACATCAAGTTGATAACATGCATACATGTAGTTGGAACTTAGTTTATTTTCCATCATTCCCTCATCATTCCTTTACTCACTCACTCAGTGGTCATCCATACCTTGTTGTCATTGTACCTGTACATTGATTAGCTTATGAGATAGACTGAAGAAGCGGGTTGTGAAGCCCATGGGGATATTGAAAAGGCAGGTTGTTAGGCCCATGAGCAATTCTCTCTAGGTGACAAAATTGTTGGGAATTGATTTCTCGAAGGTTCCAAACTGTAGCTACATGGCTCTGAGACTTCCTGTCTGGCCTGTTGTTGAAGCTCCCAAAAGGAAGTGCAGCAGCCGAGGGACTATTGAGTAGAGAAGGGTCACACTTCCTAGGGTGGGATAGGCATGTGAGGAATGAAGGACCGTAGGCTGTTAGTTCGAGTTGGCACGTGTGACTAAGTTTTCTTGTTATCTGAAATACATCAGTCTAGTTAGGAATTCCTTTACCCGAGTGGATTTTAGCCCCATCTTGGGTGTAACCCATTGCTGAGAGTTATGAGTAGTGTGGTCTAAGGCTAGGAGGAATGTGGAAGGTCTGCACATAGTTGGTGATCTTTTTATCAAAGATAAGGGTCAATTATGTGTTAAATTATGTGCTCCAATATTATTAATGCATTTGTTTTTATGGGTTTTTCTTGTGTATGTTGCACGTGTATTTCTATTATTATTTTGTATGAATCTATGTATTTGTGGAGTATTTGTATGTTTTAATTTGGTATCAAAGTTCAAATTTTTTGTTGGCGTAGCCCGGTTGGTTGTTCAGGATGCTACAATGTGGTATCAGAACTCATTTTTCAACACTGAGCCTGGATGGGCCGAGTTTCCATAATGTTAAAGAAATATTTCATAGAGAATTGATTTCAGAGTGGTCGAATTTCAAGTTAGAGCGCGTCTAGGACGAAAATCAAAAGTAATTGAGTGGAATTGGGAAAAATCCCCAATTTCTATTGTTAAAGTCGTGGGAATTTGGGAAATTTGGCCAAGTGATGAGATATTTTTAATTTTGATATCTATCCTAGCAATTTCAGAACCGAAATTAGTTGAATTAGAAGTTATAGGGAAGCCATGACAGATTGAGCGAGATTGGTTGAATAAAATTCTCAATCTATGAATGAATTTGGAAAAAATCATACCTGTATTGTCAACCAACAATGATTTATAGTTGCATAGGTTGAATTTGTGTTTATTGGAGTGAAATTGAACAAATTTCATGGTTGTAGAATGTCCATAGTGGAAATTGGGCGAAACTTGGGCAAAAGCCCCAATTTCTACAGTGAAATTTGTTAGAAAAGCAGGATCGTGGAGCAATAAAATAAAACAAAAGTGAAAATAAAACATAGAAGATACATAATAAAATAGATACACATATATACGTGGTTCACCCAGTGTGGGCTACGTCCACCAGAGAAATTTCCAGATCCTTCCTTTATTATTATCTAGCAAATGAAGGGATACAAATAGCACACCCATTGTAACTTCCTCTTCTTTCTCTCATAGTCTCCTCACTCAGAATACAATATTCGCAATGATACCTAGACACAATACATTTCCCTCATAAAAGAGTGTTTCCTTATAGGGAAAAAAAATCTAACATAACTTCTACTATCATATATATGACCTTATAATGAACGGTCCAGATTTACTATGAAATTACAATATACATTTACAAGGAAATTTTTCCTTCGGGGGCTTTGCCCCCAGACCCCGCAGGGGGGTAACCCCCCCTGCACTCCCCCGCATGGAAGAGTGTACATTCTTCTGGGGTGTAAAGACTTCATGGGGTATAAACACGGTTGAAAACAAAGACCTATGAATCAGGAAGATAACCAGGCTCCACAACCAAAAATCTCCCACTTGGAGACTGATCTCAACAACTCCACCGTTGTTGTATCCCCTAGACTATGATCCTTCTTGGACTTGGAAAATTTCTTATCTTCGTATTCATGCTTGAAGACCAACTGAAAATGAGCAGGAACTCATTTTCTCCCTGGTTACTCTATTTTTTAACATGTCTGAAGGATTCTCGCTAGTGTTTATCTTTTCCAACTTCAAATGTCCATCTTCCAAGGTGAATCGTATGAAATGGTACCTAAGTTGTATATTCGTAGTATTTGAATGAAAGGTTGAGTTATTTGCAAGATGAATGGAACTCTCACTATCACAATACAATATTTTATTACTCTACTTCTTTCTCAATTCCTCCATAAACCTATGTAACCAAATCATCTCTTTACTAGCCTATGTAGCAACAACATACTCTGCCTTTGTTGTTGAAAGTTCAACAACCTTTTGTAGTTTCGAAATCCAACTTACTATTGTTCCACCTATAGTAAAAACATACCTTGTGGTGATCCTTCTACTATCTTTATCACCTGCCATATCTGAATCAACATATCCTTGTAGAACAGTGTCTGAACCTTCAAAACATAATGCATGAGTAACAATAGCTCTCAAATACCTGAGAATCCACTTTACTACCTCCCAATGTTTTTTACCTAGATTGTTCATATACCTTCTCACAACTCCCACCTCATGTGCAATATATGGTCTTGTGCAAACCATAGCATACATCAAGATGCCAATTGTTGATGAATAAGGGACCGTAGACATGTATTCTATCTCCTCCTGTGTCTTGGGACACATTTCCTTAGTTAATTTGAAATGGTTTGGCCAACTGTGTACTAAATTATTTTGCATTCTACATTCTAAACCTCTCCAACACCTTCTCTATGTACTCACCCTGAGACAATGTCAATTTGCAATTTTTCTTGTCTCTTGTTATTCTCATACCAAGTATTTTCTTTGCAACACCCAAATCCTTCGTCGCAAATGAATTAGCTAATTTCTTCTTGAGCACATTTATATCTTGCATATTAGACCTTGCAACAAGCATGTCATCTACATATAATAGAAAGATAATATATCTTCCATTGTATAGCCTTTTAAAATAAACACAGTGATCAGAATGACATCTATTATAACCTTGTTCTGTCATAAACCTGTCAAACTTCAAATACCACTACCTTGGAGCTTGCTTTAGGCCATACAATCTCTTCTTCAACCTGCATACAAAATTCTCCTTCCCTTTGACCTCATACCCCTGTGGTTGTTGCATATAAATATTTTCCTCCAAATCCCCATGGAGAAAAGTTGTTTTTACATCTAATTGTTCAAGATGTAAATATTCTACTGCCACAATACTTAAAATAGTCCTAATTGAATTCATTTTAACAACAGGAGAAAATATTTCATCAAAATCTATACCTTTATTTTGTTCAAACCCCTTTACAACAAGTCTAGCCTTGTACTATTTTTTTTCCTCCATATTCTTCCTTCAACTTGTAAACCCATTTATTTTGTAATGCTCTTTTTTCCGGCAGGAAACTGAAGCAAATCCCAAGTTTGGTTATTTACCAAGGAATCCATTTCCTCTTTCATTCCTTTCTCCCACTTCTTTTTTGTGTCTACCTTCATTACCTCTTCATAACATTTTGGTTCACCAAAATCGGTCAACAATAAATAATACAATCAAGGAGAGTATTGTTCAGGGGGTCTACATAACCTGGTAGATCTTCTAAAAACACTTGTGGGAATTTGAGGTACATGTTGCTCCTGTTGTTGTATATTTTGATTTTTTGGTTCCTTTAGAATTTATTTTTCAGTGATCTCATTAAGCACTGTGCATTCTAGTTTTTCTTTTTCTTGTATCTTTCCCTACAACTAATCGTTGTGCATGACCTTCTCATTGAATATGAAATCTCTGTTGGAGTTACTTCACACACACCTAGGATTTATTTTTCCTAAGTTTTTTCCTTGTTTATTAGTCATAATTAGTCATTATCCAGTCTCCTATATTTTAGGAGAGAATATTCTCTTTCAGTTGACACTTCAGTTTGACTAGTTGAGTTGAGTTTAGATGTTGCATTGGTTTTATCACCATGCAACATTGGGATAATCACCATGCTAATTCGACCTTGCATTGGGATCATCACCAAACTGGTGCATTATCCTTGATTCCCTGAGTTAACGCCTCACTACTCTCTGTTCAGTCAGTTAATTGAAGACTAGTTGACTAGTTAACTCAGCTAGGTGGCAGTTCACTCTTGTAACTGCCTAAGAGACTAGACTAGGTGGAAGTTCACTCCTGTAACTGTTGGTGTGTGTCCATATCACTCTAGACCACCACTATGGCTCATTAGTTACTCATGTATCCTATATCTACTGTAAATTATTCACTCTTTGAGTGTGGAATACGGTTAATGAGAATTCTATCATTCTTTCTCTCCTTCTTCTTCTTTCTCCAATTCTCTCTGCAAATGTGTGTATCATTATTTATATAGATCTATTATGTGCAGGTTCAACACATTTACATGGTATCACAACTGATTGACTACTAAGCAAAATCTACACCAAATTATTTTTTGCAGGTACTGAAGATTGAAGAACGCAAAAAATATGGAATTTATGTTGTACTCACCAATAATACTTCTCACACCTCATAACTATTCGGAGTGGAAGCTAAAGATTCTACTTATTCTCAAAAGTAGAGGCTTATACCAAATAACCATGGCAATGGAAGTAGAGTTTGATTTTGTCGATGAGAAAAATGACTTTTTCAATAGACAAGATATGGCCATAGGATTTATCTGCTTGTCTATTTCTCCAGAAATTCTCCACCAAGTATGTGATGTCACACAATAATTCACTCCAAATGAATTATGGACAAGATTAGAGGTTTTATTTGGGAATAAAGAATATTGTGAAGATTGCATGCAGTGGATTGGAAAGATAGAGCCAGAAGAGAAACCATCAAAAGATCAAGCCTCTTATTGTGAAGAGTCTTCTACAAAACTATTTGCACAAATTTGTATTCCATTAATTGAAGATGATGTCTACTCCATTTCAGATTTTTTTTTTCTGAATTTCATGTGGAATATATATGGCATGCATCTCAGGAGTCACATGCAGACACTTTTCCATGCGCAATGCATGCATCTCAAGAGACAAAAAGGGAGTCACGCACATCAGACTAAATTCTGATTTTTTTTTTTCAAAATTTGTAGAAACAAATTGGATATTTGAATTCCTCTCGAGAAAATATCCAATGTCAAAAATAAAATCGTCCGAAACAAATTCCGGAAAGTGAAGTTATGGTCTTTTTAATATCAACAAAATTTCAACATTTGTTTCGGAAACGGTCGCACGGTTTTCAAAATTTCATTCAAACTTTATTTGGATTTTATTCATTACAAGAAGAGAAAGTGGATATGTGTGGACATCTCAATGATTCCTCTACTTCATTAGATCCGTGCATACATATACATCTTCAACAAAATCTTCAACGAGCACAAACTTGCACAGTTGCGAGGTCTTCTTGGAGTGAAGGACATGGTTGCTTAGCAACTGTATTTTGTTCCTTCTCATTTTCTTTTACATACATTGTACCTTGAGGGGGGGGTTTCCCATGAGGTTTTCCCTCTTTCCACACTTTATTTTTAGTGTATCTTTTGTATTTGGGTACCTAACATGGCCTGATTGTCGGGACCCATTCTTTATTTTCACCATAGTGATGTTCAGGGGGGGGTGTTGGAGTTACTTCACACACACCTAGGATTTATTTTTCCTACGGATTTTCCTTTTTTATTAGTCATAATTAGTCATTATCTAGTCTCCTATATTTTAGGAGAGAATATTCCATCTAGAGAATATTCTCTTTCAGTTGACACTTCAGTTTGACTAGTTGAGTTGAGTTTAGATGTTGCATTGGTTTTATCACCATGCAACATTGGGATCATCACAATGATAACTGGACCTTGCATTGGGATCATCACCAAACTGGTGCATTAGCCTTGATTCCCTGAGTTAACTCCTCACTACTCTATGTTCAGTCAGTTAATTGAAGACTAGTTGACTAGTTAACTCAGTTAGGTGGTAGTTCACTCTCGTAACTGTCTGAGAGACTAGACTAGGTGGAAGTTCACTCCCGTAACTATTAGTGTGTGTCCAGATCACTCTAGACCACCACTATGGCTCATTAGTTACTCATGTATCCTATATCTATTGTAAATTATTCATTCTTTGAGTGTGGAATACGGTTAATGAGAATTCTTTCATTATTTCTCTCCTTCTTCTTCTTTCTCCAATTCTCTCTGCAAATGTGTGTATTATTGTTTATCTAGATCTATTATGTGCAGGTTCAACACATTTACAATCTCTACTCCTAATGATTTTGTGATTTTCATAATCCCATAAGAGATAACCAAAATCATTAACACAGTATCCAATAAAGGTACACTTCTTGGATTTTTCCTCGAGCTTTGTTCTACTTTCTTTATCAATATGGACAAATGCTTCACAACCGAAAGTCTTCAAAAAAGAATAGTTTACATTTTTACCTGTCCATGCCTCCTCTAGAATTCCACCATCCAAAGAGCTTGAATTTTCTTTGTTTATTAAGTAAACAACAATATCTACAACATCTACCCAGAACTGTAAGGGTAGACCAACATGCAATCTCATACTCCTTGCACGCTCCATGATTGTCCTATTCATCCTTTCTGACACACCATTTTATTGTGGTGTTCCTTGAACTGTCTTCTCTCTACAAATCCCATGGTATAAACAGTAATCATCAAACTCCTTGCTGCAATATTCACCTCCATTTTCTGATATGAGACACTTCAATCTTTTTCCTGTCTCATTCTCAACCAAAGCTTTTCATTTCTTAAAAGTATCAAAAACATCAGATTTTTTTCGAATGCAATAAACCCAAGTTTTTCTAGTTTCATCATCAATAAAAGTAACATAATAACGAGATCCACCAAGAGATGATACCTAATTTGGTCCCCATACATCTGTATGCACAAGCTCTAACCTTTCACTCTTCTTTTCTTTTCCGACTCTGAGAAATCCGACTCTCTTTTATTTTCCATAAACATAATGCTTACAGAAATCCAAATCAATTTGTTTAAGATCTGGAAACAAATTTCTTTTATGAAGTATATGCATCCCCTTCTCACTCATGTGTCCAAGCCTATGATGTCAAGTGTTGTATCCACTCCTGTAGAAGCTAAAGAGATAAAAGAGTCAGTATTACCAGTACATAAATACAATGTACCTACCTTCTCTCATTTTTCTATCACAGGTGATCCTTTGGTGACCTTCCACACCTTATCTGTAAATATGGATATACAACCTTCACTTTCCAACTTCCCTGTTGAAATTAGATTTTTCCTTAGATATGGAACATGTCTTACCTCTTTCAACAACCATTGGTTTCCATTCCTTTGTTGTATTTTTACCTTTCCCATTCCAACAATTTTGCATGGTGCATCATCACCCAAATGAACCTGTCCAAAATCACCTTGAAAATAATCTAGAAAATGTTTGCTATGGGGCATGGCATGAAATGAAGCCCTTGAATCTACTACCCAACACTCAGAAATATTATCTATAGAAAGAATCAAAGCATCTTGTAACACATCACCTATTACATTTGCTTCCTGATTTTTCTCATGTTGTCCATCTCTTTGTTTCTTTGGA
>ML781359.1:24878-45750 GCA_009831015.1 Picea engelmannii | reverse complement strand
AGACTACATGACTAAATGGGTGGAAGCCAAGGCACTCCACAGAGCAACTGAAGAAGCAGTTATAAATTTCTTATTCAAAGACATCTTCACCAGATTTGGAATGCCAAGAGAATTAGTCACAGATGGAGGACCTCCTTTCTCTTATCATGGGTTCAAAGCCACCCTTCAGAAATATCATATTCAGCAGAGAATGACTACACCATACCACCCCCAAGCCAATGGACAGGTGGAAAGAAAAAACAAACTAATAGAATCCATTCTCACAAAAACAGTGAAGGAAAGTAGAAAGGATTGGTCCTACAGGCTCCTTGAAGCACTATGGGCCTACAGAACTACCTGGAGAAATACTACAGGATTCTCTCCCTATGAGTTAGTCTATGGAAAGAGTGTTGTTTTTCCTGTGGAATTTGAGATAAAAACCTTAAGGACTGCTCTAGCTGTCAACCTTGATCTAACTGATGCACAGACAGCTAGGTTGCAGCGGCTTAATGAACTAGAGGAGAAAAGACTAGATGTCATTCAGCAAACAACCATAATCCAACAGCAAAGATCACAATGGCATGACAAAAATATCAAGAGCAAGCAGTTCCAAAAAGGTAATTGGGCCCTACTGTATGATTCCCGGTTCAAATAATTTCAAGGAAAACTGCGTACAAGACGGCTTGGCCCTTACGAAATAGACACAGTCTTCCCCAATGGAACAGTAAGGCTCCTCACCATCGATGACTCCAGAACTTCGTTACTTGTAAATGGTCATCGGCTCTGTCTGTACCAGCAACCTATTTCTAAAGAAGATTTTAAAGCCACATGCATGGCAGACGCTCATTTTCTCTTCGTTGAGGGGGTTTCTACCCCTAATAACCATTAATTCTTTTAAATTTATTTTTCTTTAGTATTAGATTAGATTAGATTTTGATTACTAATAATCCCTGTCAAAGAATACCATGCTACAGCCGATTTTTGCAGACCCCCGATCGAAGCACAGCCACTAAGGGAGGACGATCCTACTTCAAAGAGAAAATCTTTCATGATGCTGAAACACCAATGTTCAGCACTGTTGATTTTCCCGATGCTGAAACACCACTGTTCAGCACTATTGATTTCCCCGATGCTGAAACACCAATGTTCGGCACTGTTGATTTTTCCCTGATGTTGAAACACCACTTTTCAGCACTCTTCATTCTTCCCACTCCCAAAACACTACAGTCCGCCATCTCCTCACCATCCTTCATCGACGAAACAACACTGTCCATCTATTGTTTCGCCTTTTCTCTTCAACCCTTCATCATTTTTCCCGATGCTGAAACACCACTGTTCAGCACTGTCATTTTTCCCGATGCTGAAACACCACTGTTCAGCACTCTTCATTCTTCCCACCCCCAAAACACTACAGTCCGCCATCTCCTCACCATCCTTCGAAACAACACCGTCTAGCTATTGTTTCGCCTTTTCTCTTCAACCCTTCATCATTTCTCCCGATGCTGAAACACCACTGTTCAGCACTGTCATTTTTCCCAATGTTGAAACACCGTTGTTCAGCACTGTCATTTTCCCCACTGCTGACACACCATCGTCCAGCACTTTTTGACTTTCTTCCGATGCTGAAACACCATTCATCAGCAATTCTTCATCTACAGCAATTATTTCATTCTTCTCTGTTGCTGAAACACCGGTTTTTCAACATCATCTGTCAACAAGTTTTTACGCCCTCAAATTATAGTTCGTCCTCCTAAACAGCAAACCCTCGACATAATTTGACCAAAAGTCTCCGCCACGACAGGACTACAACGGACAGGCATGATATGTTGTTCGCGGATCGAATCAAACGGTAAGACGAGGTATGTAAATTTTATGCAATTCAGTTAGACTATAGTTAATGAGAAATATTCCACGTCATTATGACCATTCAAGTGTCATTATGACTAATCACACTTGACGTGAGGGGAAGTACATATCAAATCCGATATATCATCATTACACCCGATTTCACCGCCGCCACCCCTAATTCACCACCTTTCACGCATTTAACCACTATTCCTGCATAAGTCGCTCGAAAAACTCACTCTGTGCAGAGCTGATACACAAACTCTCGACGCTGTAACTTCTTGAGCTAGTAACCATGGGAGGATCCGTCATACGAAATGAACCCGCCACCACAGCGCTGCTCGAACACTATCCAGCAGCATATCAAATCTTCGAGCAAGCAGGGTGGCTTAATTACTTCCGCAGGCTTCAAGGATATAATGAACAGCAAGTCCTACAGTTTGCCCGAAATATTCAGGAGAACCACTATGTTGTCACAGGCATACGCATATCTATAAAAGAAGAAGACATATCAGAGGTCTCAGGCCTCCCCATGGAAGGCACTTGAAAATTCAGCCGAAAGCATATCATCGAGGATGTCCAGCAGAGCTTCTTCCTGCCTAAGGAAAGAATTGTATTAAAGGCCAGAGGCGTTCAGCTCAGTTCACTGCCACCCCCGTGGCCAGAGGTTGCCAGATTCATCAAGCACTACCTGACCTACGAAGTTCTCTATCAGGTAGTCTATCAGCACGACTTCCTTTTGCTTTCTCATTTAAGGCATAACAGATGGGTCAATATTCCCTATTATTTGTTGGTTGTTTAAAGAATATGGCACATTACTGTCGAAAGGCAAAAGATACAACCCTGTCACTTACCCACCATCATCTTGTTCAATTACTCATCAACAGGGGTTTTGAACAACAAAACCGTCCATTAAATAACCCGCCCATAAACCCTCAACCAGCTGCTGAAATCCCCCAGGAGCAGCAACACCAAAACCCCCCAGACGTCCCCGAAATACCCCATATCCCGCCCACAGAACCAACCAGTCCAGTCAATTCCCCTACCCCACCAAATCCACCACATACCCTACTAGAGTCATCTACTCCCGCCCTTCACATTCTCAGTGATGACTCTGAATCAGAAAATGTTGCCCGTCCTATCATTCAGGGAAGACCTCTCCGGAAACGAAAATAGATTACCCCCTTTCCACCCTTCTTGCGCAAAAAGCGAACAAGAGCCTCAATAAGGCCACCCTTGATGACCACCACCCTAGACACCCCACCAATTCGACTAACACCCCGTCCACCTCCAACCTTTCCAACCTCAGGATCTTTGCCTATTCCAGCCTCGGGCACTGTAACACAAGAACCAGATGCCCAGGATACTGTAACACCATCTTTGCCTATTCTGACCTCCATGGCTGCAACACAAGAACCAACCACCGATATTGAGTCTCAGGAACTAGAAGCCTAGACATCGTTTGATTTTGAAGTAGCTGAAACACAACCAGCTACCCATCCAGTGGCTGAAACACAAGAACCAGCCACTGATTTTGAAATTGAATTACAAGAATCAGAGACTCCAGATGCTACCACACCACTCTCCTGAAGCAAAGTAGCTGAAAAACCAGCTACCAATTCAGTGGCTGAAACACAAGAACTAGCCACTGACATTGACATTGAGATTCAGGTATCAGAGGTTGAGGGTGCTGAAACACTACTCTCTTTACACCAGGAGGCTAAAACACAAGCATCAGTTTCCATTCCTGTAGCTGTTCCACAAGAACCAGCTCATGAGACCATGACTGTCACACAAGAACCAGTCATCTCTCAATCCAAACAAACAATGGCCGATGTCTTAGAAGAAAATCAGTTTTTAAAGTCTCAATTGGAAGCATATCAGCGGGAATTAGTCAGGGCAAGGGAAGCATATGAAAAAGAACTAAATTTGTACACCTTAGCCCGAGCAGCAACCTTGTCAGAGGCAACCATAGAGAGCGTATGTAAAGAATACATGTGTTGCCAATGTGGCGATGTGTACCACCAGGCAGGCTATCAGGTGATTCAAGTTCCAGTGCTAGGGGCAGCCCCTACTCCTTCACCTTTTGAAGTCAAGAAAGAACCTGCTGCAACACAAGAACCAGCAGGCCCTAGCAAGCTCAAGTCTGAACCTGCTGCAACACAAGAACCAGCAGGCCCTAGCAAGCTAAAGACTGAAACCTGCATTGTAACAAAAGAAGCCCCTATCTTGGTTAACCAGGCTGTACAGACTGTGCCAATGGAGGAACTTACACCTCCTAATCAGACCCATCTCTCCACTTCCAGGGAACAATCTACTCAAACCTCACCTCATCCCATTACTTCTCACGCTGCAACTCAGACTTCCCAGCTATGGGATGAGCACGCAGAAATACAAAAGTGGAAGAAGGAATATGCTGAAACTCAAGCCAAAAAATTGCAAGTGCACAAACAAATTTGGATCAATCACACTTTCTCCAACTGGGAAGCTCAAGAACAGATACGTGAGGCAGCTCGTGATATTAAGAAGAAGAACAAAGAATTGAAAGGCAGATTGGTCCTGGTCTTTGATTTGGTGCAGAGGCTACTGGCCACAAGGAAGCCCTCTTCCAACTATTCTTTATTCCTGATGGAGAGACTCACATTCTTTCAGATCAAATCCGTTCTAGAAGGTAAACCCCATGCATTTATACAGTCATCAAATTTTATCAAAACTTTTGTAGCTGCCTCTAATAGGGATCAACACCTCCTCTGTGAGGCATACTTGCACAATGAGGCTATTCCAGAAAACAGGTTGCTAAACATAAACTCCCTTGTTGGGGACATTCAAATTCGAGCATTTACCTCTTTTCTCCTTAACCAAATTATTTGGCAAGACAACTTTTTGGCTGCCCAGCACAATGAAGATCGCCTCCTCTGGATTAGACCAGAACCTCAGAGGGCAGCTACCTTCATCTCACAATATTATGAGTTCTTAAAACAACCAGGGGTGACTGAGCATGTCCAACAGCTACAATCAGAAGTGCTCCAGGATTGTGAAAACACCATCAGATCCATAGAGATTCCTTCCCTCCAGGCCAATAACCTGTTTTGGCAGCAATCCACGGAAAAGAGACAACAGCAAAATCCTTTTGGTCCTGCCAATTTGGAAGTAGCAATTTCCAGGATACCCAACTACATCCAGTGTGTTAGGCATTGTGCTGAAAACTGGATAGGGTACAAGTTTTACTTTCCCATTCTCTGGTTGCCAATAGAAAGGTATCAAGTCAGTTATAAGCTGCCTAAGAAGGCAGAAACAACAGCATGGCAAAGATTGCAGGAGGCRCACGGGTTCAGAACGCCAAYCGACARTACCTCCCAGAGTTACARCTTGAGTAGCTTACATGATYAKAGTCGGTATCAAGACTCTGATTCAGAGTGAGTTGCCTGAGGACATGCAACACCTTGAGTTGGGGGGGATGTTAGGACCWCACWATGYACCTTTTTGCCTATAYTTTTTTGCCACTATTATACTCTTGATCACCCATATTTGAGCTCATACTATCACTTTAGCTGATCATTCCAAAGGTATACAACGTCCCTTCTCATTACTATACGTTTAATCTATTTTGCATAATATTTTACATTACTTTTGGACTTAACCATTGATTAGACTGCAGATTAAGCATTTGAGCCCCGTTGCTGAAACACAAGAGGCTATATAGTCTGAGGTCTCTGTTGCTGAGACATAAGAGGCTATACAGTCTGAGGTCTCTGTTGCTTAGACACAAGAGGCTATACAGTCCGAGGTCTCTGTTGCTGAAACACGAGAGGCTATACAAGTCTGAGGTCTCTGTTGCTGAAACACGAGAGGCTATACAAGTCCGAGGTCCCTGTTGCTGAAACACAGAACTGTCACACAGTCTGGAGGTGCAGATGTTGAAACACAGAGCTGTTATATAGCCCAGAGCTGCAGATGCTGAAACACAGAGGAGACCGCCAGAACTAACGATGTTGAAACACAAGCCGTTACAGTCAGCGGTCAACAAGCACCAAAGCCAACACAGTCAAGAGCGCAATTCACGTGGCTGAAACAGCCCGTGAATTGCGATGCTGAAATAGCGTTGGCATCTATGAGAAGAAGTTGTTATTCAGTCATATCTCATCCAGCTCCTGTAATAGCATTTTTGTTGCATAAGAATAGGACATCTTGCTCTAGTTTAGAAAGAAGATCCGACTAAAGATAGGACTCAGATAGACATTGTAATCTTTGATATTGTATCGAAGGGGGTTCCCTCTTTAAATAAGGGGGAATTCTTCATTCGAGGGATCAAAGTTTTTATGTATTAAACACTTCAGAGAGAGGGACGAGCTCCATTTTTCTCAGACTGTAATATGATGTTTTGACAGATGAATAGAAAATTATTTTGAGCATCCTTCTCTAAGCTTTCTCGTTTTAGGGGGATCTTGTGAGAAGGGAGGGCCCACCTTCATCACAAGATTCACCCGTTAGTTTTAGAAGTGTGTTGGTTCGATTTCTGTTTATATTTTGATAAATGTTTGTTTTGTTGAAACACTGTTTTAATGAATTTCGCTTTGCTGAAACACTACTGACTCTGTCTTAGTTTGTTAAATGAAATTCGTAATTCTTTTTTTTACCAGCAACCTTGTGTGATGATTTTATGAGGTTAGCTAGAAACTGGGTTAAAGTTTCCTGCTCAGACAGGAAGGAATCAGAACACCTTGTCTTCTGTAGATTTCATTTAATTCTGCAAGTGTGTTAGCCAGGGATTGGGTTAAAGGTTCCTGCTCAGACAAGAGGGAATCAGAACACCTTGTCTTCTGTAGATTTCATTTAATTCTTCAAGAGTGCTAGCCAGGGATTGGGTTAAAGGTTCCTGCTCAGACAGGAAGGAATCAGAACACCTTGTCTCTGTAGATTTCATTTACTTCTGCAACGTGCTAAGCCAGGGATTGGGTGCAAGGTTCCTGCTCAGAAAGGAAGGGATCACACCATCCTGTTCTCTGTAAACCTTAGTTTCACAAGTGTGCTAAAACAGAATTAGGGCCTAAGGCTCCTGCTTAGAAAGGAAGGAACTAGACAGCCTTGTTTTCTGTTAGATAGAGTTAATTTTCTCCTGCTTATTGTTTTCATGAAAGAGTGTCAGCACTGAAGTCTCTGTTTGAGAGTAAGGGTCTTGTTCTCTGATTGCAGAATAGTTGTTCTTTCCCATTGCAAGTATTATTTGTAATGTAATCCAGGATTCTTAGATTAATCTTTAATATCTACAATAGGGAAGTTGATTTCCTGTAATTTAATTCAGAACTTCAGTATATTCAAGCAAGTGTGATTAGCATAGTTTCTTTTACTACAACTGTAAGTTGCATTTGGAATTGAGCATATATAGTGCGTGGTTATCTTTGAAATAAAAGACTTCCCTGGGTTGATAATTTATGTTTCACTTGGTTGTTTGAATCAATTAAGCAATTATAGTGACCAACATTAGGCACTCCCTTCTCTTTTGGAAAACTTATCCCCCATATCTATCCACATCCCCTAGTAATTGGGATCACATTTTATTAATTAAAATTCAGAAATATAATTTGCATATACATTGCTTAGCCATAACCACATTTTGTATCTACATTATGCATTAATTAAACCAGGGATTATAGTGGAGATGTTAAAGTCCCCCTCCCCTACAATAGTGCATATTCCTTGGTGCACAACATTGTGTCGATATACATGTACAAATTTACATCATAATATTCAGAACAAAAACAAATTGCAATATGTTTACCCTCCAAAAACAGTTCCAACCATAATTATATGTTCCTGTCAACTTTCTAACCCAAGGAATGCACTTCGTTCACTGCTCTCAGTTCATGAAGCTGCATCATTCATTTACCAAGGATTTTAGCACAAGTGACTAGGAAATATGAGATGTGGTTCCAGAAATCTAGCTACCCAAAATGGAGTCTTGCATTTTTTTATCTTCTGATTTCTTCAAAATTGACAAAACTTTGTGGGTATTCCTCCTGCATAATTTCTTCATGTTCCCATGTTGCATATTCAGAAATGTAAAAATTCCATTTAACCTTTACCATACCTATAAATTCACTCCTAATCACTTTGAATTTTTAGTCCAGGATGAGTATTGGTTTCACCTAAAAAACCCCTTTGTGTTCCACCTAGATCACAGTGCAATCAATTATGTAGTTAGGGTCAGAAACATATTTCTTTAATAATGACACATTAAATACATTTGAAATATCATGGATGTAGTAAATGATAGCATGTATGCAACTAGGCCTATGTTTTCTAATATCTCAAAATTCCCACAATATCTTGTTGACATCTTTGGGGAGCAACCCAATCTTAATGAACTTATTTTCACTTTCACTTTTATAAATACATGTTCACCCAATTTGAAATCTCTAAAAACCTTGTTCTTGTCGACATAACTTTTCTTCCTATCCTAGGTAGCCTTTAAATTATGTCAGGCCTTTGTCATATTCTATTCCATTTCCTTCAACAAATATGGCCCAATGACAACTTTGTCTGCTAGTTTATTCTAGCTCACTAGCGTGTTACACTTCCTGCCATACAATTCTTCAAATGGGATCATTTTTAATGAGGCTTGATATCCATTATTGTAATAAAATTCCACTAATTGGATATAATCCTCCCACTTTGATGGTTGTTTCATCACATACATTATGAGCATGTCTTCAATTATTATGTTGCTCCTCTTTATTTTCCCATCAGGCTCTGGGTGATATGATATACCGAGATCTAAATTTTTCCCAAAGCATTTGAACAAAACTTTCCAAAAATTGGATGTAAACTTTGGATCTATGTCTGAAACTATTGCCTTAGGTGCCCCATGTAGCCTGGCAACTTCTTTCATGTATATCTCTGCAATATGTTTTTCCTTGTGTGTATATTTTACTATGATAAAGTGTGCATCCTTAGTCAATTTTTCCACCACTACCATGATGGAATCATGTTGCTTTATTGTTCTTGGAAACTTTGCAATAAAATCCATTATAACTACTTCCCACTTCCATTTTGGAATGGACAATGGCTTTAATAGCTTAGCTAGATGTCTATGTCTAGTCTTCACCTTTTGGCACTCTTGACACTTGGATATATAATAAACCACTTCTTTCTTCCACGTCAAAAGTATTGTCTTCTTACAGCTGCAATTGATTTATGGTATCCCAAGTGCCTTACATATGGCACATTGTGCATTTATCTCAGTACTGTATTTTTCAACTCTCTGGAATTTGTCACATATACCTTACCTTTGTACATGAGGATTCCATCCTCTTTTAGCTCATAATCTTTAAATTTATGTTGAAAATTACCTCGTTGTAATGTTTCTTTTATTTTCAAACAGTGTTGATATGAATTTGTAGCCTCTAAAAATATGTATTTTAAATTGGATCTATACATGTTGATGGATGCAGGATTCATTTCATGTGACATTGTTTTTAGTGCATCATCCACCTAGTTTTCTTATCCTTTGATATGTTTAATTTCAAATTCAAATTCACTAAGAAATTTGAGCCATCTAGTTTGTTTGACATTTAGTGTGGGTTGTCCAAACAAATGTTTTAGACCACAGTGGTCTATCCTTAGTTTAAATATTCTCCCCATGAGGCAATGGCTCCACATTATCAGCTCATGAACAATGGATGTTAATTCCAAGTCATTTGTAGCATAACTCCTCTCATGCTATTTTAATTTTCAAGACTCATAGCACAAAATATGATCCTTTTGAGTGAGGTCTCTGACAAGCCCTTCCTTACATGCATCAATGCACACCAAAAAATATTCATCTGGATCTATAATATTTAAGATGGGATCACTTGTCAAAATGTCTTTCAGTTGCTAAAATCTCTCTTCACGCTCGGAAGTAATTCAAATTTCTCTCCCTTCTTTTGCAAAGAGGTGATTGGGCTTGCAATAGTTGAGAATCGTTTATGAATCTTAGGTAATACCTGACAAGACCAATGAATGATCTGAACTTTATCATATTTATTGGCATTGGCCACCCTCTAATGGCCTCTATATTCTTAGGATTAAATTGTATCCCATCGGTTGAAATAATATTCCCCAAGTAGTGAATCTTCTTTTGATAAAAGATACACTTTCTTAGCTTGGAATACAACATGTGCTCTCTTAAACATTTTTGCACCATTCTTATGTGTTTCTCAGTTTCCTCTTCCATTTTTTAGTAGATGAGTATATCATTTAAGAGCACAATCAAAAACTTGTCTAGGTACTACCTGAACACTCTTTTCATCAAGAACATGAAAATGACTAGGGAATTTGATAACCCAAATGGAACTACCATAAATTCATAATGCATGTATCTTGTTCTGAACGTTGTCATGTTGATATCTTATTCCTTTATCCTCACTTGATGATAACTTGACCTCAATTCAATATTGGAAAAAATTATTTCACCTTTCAATTGACAGAATAGATCATCAATCCTTGGAAAAAGGTATTTGTTCTTTATGGTGACCTTATTCAGCAATCAAAAATCAATACACAGCCTTAAGGTTCCATCTTTCTTCAAAAAACAATAATTGGGGCACCTCAAGGTGACACACTTGGGCATATATAGCCCTTCTTTAACAATTCTTCAATATGCATATGAAACTCCTTCAATTATGGTTTTCCCATTCTATAAGGTGTCTTGGACATTATGGTGGCTCCTGGCACCAAATCAATAGAGAAATCAATGTCTCTATTAGGTGGTAGTCCTGGGATTTCCCCAAAACAATATTCAAAATGCCTCAAGACTATATGGTCTTCACTGTTTTCCACTTTATATTTTCTTTCCTCTTCCATATGGGCTGTAAAAATCTAGCATCCCTTCCTGAAACTCTTTTTGAGCTGCATGGCCGAAATTTCTCTAATAGCTACAGCTCTTGGAATGCCTCGAACTTTTTCATGTTGTCCTACCTCGTCAAAACAAGTGATTGTATTGTTGTAACAATATAGGACAACATGATATGATGTTCACATCTACCTTTGTGTTGAATCCATTCATGTCTATTGGACAATCCTTAACCAACTCACTAATTTTTCTCTTAGCCCTTGTAGCTAACTGAACTAACCAAGATTTATTATTCCTACTCCTTTGTAAGTGAAATATTTCAACAATGTTAGAGTTTACATAACTATGGGTAGCTCCATAATCAATTAAAATTACTATGGGATGTGGGCTAGTTGCTATGGATTCTTCTTGCTTGCTTTCCAAGGCTACATAAATCCTTGGCATGTTTCCTCCCACGTATTCAACCATTTCAACCTCCTGAATGTTGTGGATAGTCTTCACCCTTTCTCCTTTGTGAGGGAAATCCCTACATAAGTTATTTCCCTCACATCACCAACATTGTACATGTTGTTTCCTTGATGTTCTCCCAAATGAATATGCCATCTTGGGCTCATTTTGGTTTGATTGTACTTGTTGATTTGCTTGGGATTTGTTCTTGAAAAATGGTGGCTTAAAATCTTTCTACCTTTAATCCCTCTTTCCTTTCATCTTGTCATTCCAATATTTTTAGAAGATTGACCTCCCTCTGCTCTGCTCATAAAAATTATTTTCTCTTCTTGGCCTCCTCCAAAGTCATTGGGTTATAATAGTGTATATTTCCATTGTATAAGGAAGGTAAACCACTTAGCAACCTTTGGATTTTTACCTTCTCATCCTTTATGAATCCCACATACTTTAGAAACTCAAAGAACCTCTTCTCATGTTCATCCATTGTCATGCTTCACAATTTGGGTTCAAAGAAATATTCCATCTTCCTTTCATCTTCCATCATAGCATAAAGTAGAGAAGCACATATCATTTGGAAAGATAAGAACTAAGCACCACATATGCAGAGAACTTAACATGATATTTGATTTAAAACTCAAATATATTTTGATATATACACACTTGAAATCTCATGCGTAAAACTCAAAGTTTGAGAAATTGCTAGACATGTGCCTTGAATAGTTCTCTGGGAACCTCAAAAATATACAAATGTTTGAAAAGTGTTTATAATATTCAGAAAACAAAATGCATTCATCATAGAGGACTAGGATGCTCCCATGGACCATAAATAGATTAAAACACCTAGAAGAAAAGAGAAAAGAATTGTTAGGAATCAACCTTTGATACATAGATGATTTTAGGGGCTAAATTTCGCCAATGGGATAATTTTCCATGGTTTTTCCCAAAAAAGATTCACTAATTTCCATTTTTTCTTAAAACGATTTGCCCAAATTCCATAGAATGAATTATTTTACCTCAAAAAATACCAAAAAATTATAGAAACTATATAAAATCCTTATAAATTTAAATATTTTTACAAACCTATCGCCAAACATTTTACATTTTTCATATTAACGACTATTAAGATTACCCCATGTTTCTAAATTTTAATATAAATTTCTATCCTTAAAATTATCCCTTCTTTGATATTCATAGACCTTGAAATAGAAAGGTTGGATGACTCCTAACCAAGAGGAAATAAAGAAGGTAAAAGCTTAATCAAATGGTTACTTGACTCACTATGATGGAAAACAAAAACACTCTATATTTGGTTGTTGAATCTTCCTTTATATGTTGCTTTATTGGAGGTGCCCTAATGGTTGTAACTGCTTCTTGAGAATCAGGGTCAGTTATTCTGACCAATGCATTTCTTAACCATTTCTCAATATACTACTGTATGGGGGAAACAATTGGCCCGTGCTTGATTTTGAGATCGAACAACTCATATTTGATATCTTGTAATTCAAAACCTAACTAATGAATTATATATGCTTGATCTTCATTCTTGTTTACATAGTGGACCAACCACTTTTCAGCTTCCTCTTGTGAGAATTCAGTTGGGTTATTAAACTCATTGGCCCATGAAATTTTAAGAGCTTCTATCTGTTATTACAATTGATTTTTTGTAAGAAATATAGAGTCCATTATTAAATGTGAACCCTCCAATTCCTTAGTTACACCAACAAGCTTGAAAAATAGGTCACTTCTTTTTGAATTGATAACATCACACTCAATAATCATTTACATCAAACACTTGATTCTCCTTCACCAGCATGCATTATTTTCTTAAGTCATACCTTTGATGGAATATGTTTTTGTCTCTAGTGGATATCATTCATGCTTGATATGCTAGCACTAAAATCACAGACAAATTCCTTGTAGAAATGTTCATCATTTTTTAAATCCTTTGGTAGATATTCTTTAAGATTTAAAATCCTTGTAGAGATACAAGTTGAACTAGTAGCCAATTACCAATCATCAAGGATTAAATAAACCCTTTTGTTTATATTATATCCAACACATTTTCTAATGGTTTTCAATAAAATTGAATCCCATTTTAGTCTTGAACATGATTATGGTGTGTCCTCTAAAATATAAAACAATCTAATAATATATATGTGTTCAAAAAACAAGGGTCTAGGAAACATAGCATCTTCTAATTCTTTTGTTCCTTTGTTCAATATTGATTTCTCTTTCTCATGTTCACTAATTGAATATTTCAGGGAATCCCCTCTAGCTTGATGAAATTCTAAAATTTTAGAAGGTTTCACTCCTATTATATCAATTTCAAATTTCCATTTTTCTGTAAAATTTTTATTCTTCATATTGACCTTTTCAATTTGCAATTTAATGGAACTTGGGTTGAATACAGCATGATGAAAGGTAACTGGTTCTTCTTTGAAAACTATTGGCTCTTCACAAACCAATTCTTTAGCTACTATTCTATTCTCAATCACATAATCGGGCACTCCAACTATAGCAACGAACTCTGTTTCTTGAGAACTAACTTCACACTCTTCAAACTCTTGATTCTACTTTTCAATAGACTCCCTCTATATTTTTGTACTTCCTGAGACTATATGTTATTTTTCAGTATCTTTTTTAGGGGGGGGTCCTTATATCCTCCATCACCAAAAATTTCAGCAAGGGTTTCCTTGATTTTTTCTCCGAGTTATTGAATAAATTTTCTGAGGAATATGGGGTGAGCCCAGGTTGCTACTTGTTGTAGTTAACCCTCTCTGTCTATATGGATCATTGGTACTGACCAGAGTGTCAACGTCATATTGTAGGGATGATTGGTGATATTTAGGGAAATTTTCTTGAGGCTTTTGGCTATCCCCTCCTCCTTCATCTAGTTGTACTAACTTAATAAGAGATGTGCCATAACCAATGGAAAACATGTGAGTTGTAAATAGACCATCAGGGTCAAACCCTCAAATTTTTGGATTTATCTCATTTTAAAGGAATCAAAATAAATATCAAGTTCGTCCAAATGAGATATACTTTTAATGGTAATCTCTCCAACTTTTATAGGTTATGAAATGAACTACCTTTTCCTTTTTTCATTGAAAAAGTGAGTCGGAGATCTGTAGTGTCTCCGTAGCTCAACTATAAAGAATTTGTCACAAACATAGTAAGGGAGTATAAAGGGTTTTCCTTGAAACCCATATAATATGATATAACTGAATTCATCACAAATTTCAAAAACTCCTTTTCCATCAAGAAAAGTTATAGCTTCTTTTCACAATATTTGTGTTGAAGAACCATGGGTAGAAAATCACCTTGCACTTGGTAAAATTGGTAAGGGGCCTTATGCCTCTAGAGTGTTGTATACCAGAATTGTATTGGGTCCTTATTATAATTCACAGTTATTGATTGAGGTAAGTCTTCAAATACATGATAGTAGACTATAGAATAAATCAAATAAGAAGTCGTATAAAACTTATTTGTTTTGCAGAAATTTCTCAGTTGAAAAGAAACTTCATTTAAAATAACACATGCCCAATCAAAGATGGAATTTTCATGGATAGATTAATGTAAAACACAAAGAACATACTTCAAAACAACATTTGTAGACTCCTGACCAATAATCCTAGCAAATAACCATGTGAATTCCTTGTATGGGTATTTGAGTGAGGATACCTCAATCTGATAAGAACCTCAAAAATCATTGATTGACTCTGCGAGAAGGCCCTTTAAAAGGTATGTTCCTCCATCATGGGATTTCATAAAGTTATCCACTTCATAACCTTTGAGAATCTTATTAGGTGTTGGAAGTCATGGCATTTTCCTAAAAATAGTCGGCGTGAGAGATATCGATGTCTTTTCTTCCAACTGATTTATCCTTTGCTCAGTGTTGAACTTGTATGCACACCATAGAATCAACTCTTTGAAGTCTAAAATCTCATGCATACATCTATCATGTGTTATCCCGAAAGTCCAAACTTTTTTCGAGCTTATTTCCTTGGGTGAGAGTCCTGAATACCACTTGTAAGCTTCAAATCGCTAAAACTCATTGTTTTCACGCCCAAGAGTGTTAATTGTATCTCCACAATATATCTCTTTTATCTTATTCAACATGATTTGTTTAGATTAATTTAGTGAATATATGCTAGTATTATCTCTTATACTAAGAAACATTTCTAAATTCACCACAAATTACCATAATATCATATGCTAGGACATTCAACTCATTAATGTTAATTACTGCTTGGATTTGAATTTATAGTGAATATTTTACAAAAATCATGTCACATAAATAACAGTATTAATCCAAATGTGTGACAGTTGATGTGGCAATTCAATTATAAATGTTCTCGGAAATGATGCTTACGTGTCAAGATTCATGAAAATAGGCTAATTATAAAGGTTCCTTATGAGTGATGCAAAGGTCATTTTGGAGGATGTAGAAGTTAAGGTTGCAGGATGAAGGATGTGAAGGGATGGGATGAAAGGGGTCTCCCACATCCACATATGTAAAATAAACAAGTGCAAATGTGGGTGCATTTTTTGGGTCACAAAAATGTGGGTTCATTTTGCAGGATGTGGAATTGCGGGTTGTGAGTTGTAAGGATTTTAGCAATGACCTCTGCCCCGTAACAAGATTCCTACAAACAAATAAAATGACTAAGTATGGAATATGCAAGGAAATTAATGCAAGTAAAGGGTAAAGAGAGATCACGTGAAATGAAAAAATGAATAAGTATGGAAGATTGTGGATCTTTAGGGATAGGGAAGGCCTTCCCGCAACCTTCATTTGTGAAAAATGGTTAGGTATAGATCATGTACAAAATACACTAGGTACTACCAAAGCACATAGAACTTGATCAAGGAAACTTAATCAATAGGTCTACGAATGTTCCTATTGGCAGGGTAGGAACCAATGGTGATGCTCTCGATAGATAGATGAGGTTCCTTAACTTTGGAAGAGTGGGACACATGTTTTTGGGCTGACCTAGTGCTTTGTAGAGAGAGTGTAAGGGGTTTGTACTCAAGGAGTGGTCTGAGTATTTCCCCCAAACTTTTTCTTTTTTCCCCTAGCTATGTAACCAAGTTGTGGTAATAATGGGTTAATTGGGGTTTGTATAGGTAATGTAGCTATTTGAGGTGGAAGTGAAGGTATCGGTACCATAGATGGTGTGTCAAGATACCAACCAGCTATTGCTAGCACCATGTTGGGAAATGTGATTTTAGTTGCTACCTATTACATTGTAACCCTTGGTGGTGGGTAGAGGAATGGGATCTGGGTTAGGGATTGAGGAATGGCTTGTGAAGACGTGGGTTGGTCATTCATGGGTGGCATATTTGGGGTAGATAGGGAAGATGGTTCTACCATAAAATAAGTGATAGTGCACATTTGGGTAAATTTCGAGGGTGGTATGCATGGTGGTTCACTCTGGTATGTACCAAGGAGTGAGGGGTCTTGAAAGATCCCTAAACCCATTTCCACAAAACACAAAATTTTTGGCTATGCCCCAATGAGGGGAGGTATGTTATCCAAATTTGCAATGGGGCAAGGTTGGTAATGTGTTAATTGGTCAATTGTGATGAATTTCCCATTGTGAGGGAATATCATGGTGCAAAACACAAACAACGTGATCGCCTTCATCACATACTTATAGCTATGTCTAACAAGTATGTTGTAGTCCAAGGGGGTTTTGATGACCTCAATGTCAATCAAGACCATTTTTCCCACTATATCTATGGGAAAATTTTGAAAATTACCTTCAGATTGGGATGTGCAGCCATCATAGGCCAAAAGGGTGAAAGAAAAAAAGGTTAGATTTGGGGGGCATAACTTCTACCAAACACTTTTGGACATAATGCATGTGGATGCTCCCTCATCAATGATGCATCTGTGAATGGTGATGTTCCTAACTATGATAGGGATTTGGAAAGTGACCAAGGAGGGGATTCGAGGTTCTGAGTTATCCAAATTTAATGTAGTGAGGCATGAGTCGAAAGGGTCAATTACCCGCCATGTTGATAGAAAAAATTTCCCTTGTGAAGGACATGTTTGCAAGACCTTGAGTATGGACATGGCTACATAATACTAATCCAGTTCACCTATCATACTATAGATGTTAGTTTCATGTGCATGTGGGTTATGAGAGGTACGTCGTACAGGCGCCTTTGTTAATCTTGGAGTAGGTTCACCACTAGGACGTGGGATCATCAAAGGTGTACTATTTGGTGATTGGGTGGCATCTGATGTGTTCGGAGGTAATCCAAGTGGCATACCATAATGATGGTTGTAGTTTTGTATATGGATATCTATAGTGTTCATAAGAATGCTACAGCTAGAAGCATTGTCGGGTTGAGCTTGACTTGGGCTTGGGTAATGTCCCATTGGTTGAGTGGGGCACCTTATCTCTTATTTCATAGCCACAACTCCTTGTTAAGGGAAGGGATTGTGTCAAATTACTGGTGGAAGAGGTTGAGGGAAATTTCTATTGAGTTGATGGGGTACTCTAAGGGGATGATGGCCCTTGAGTGGTCAGAGATTCCTACATCCCTTTGAAATATGTGATTTGGGGGAAGTGGTGAGTATAATTTCCATACTTGCCATGTAATGCATAGGGGAAGTTGGTTTGAAGGTTATTGTTCTTCCCCTATTATTTTTGGTTGTTATTGTTGCAAGTGTTATGGTTTTTATTACCATCATTAGGATTTCCTTCTGTTTGAGTAGTTTTCTACTAGGGGTCACCCCCCTATCCCTGGTTGGCATTAGGTTTATTATTATCCTTCTTCTTCAAATTTTTTTTCTAGGTGGTGGAGTTGACCATGTTTAGTTGTTCAAATTCTTGAACATGTTGTCCTAGTGAATATTAGGCAAAATTTACACCAACTAGTTGTTAGTCATATGGTGGTGTAGCATTGGGTGGTGGAGAACTAGGGAATGGGTAGTATGTGTTGGTTCTGGAGCTGAATTATCTTCCTGATTTAGAGGTCTTTGTTTTCAGCTGTTTTTATACCCCATGAAGACTATACACCCTAGAAGATTGTACACCCCTCCATGTGAGGGGGTTGCAGGGGGGGCTTTCCCTCCCTACGAGGTCCGAGGGGATGAATCCCCTGAAGGAAAAATTTCCTTGTAAATGTAAATTGTAATTTCATAGTCAATCTTGATTGTTCATCATTAAGTCACAGATCTGACGGTAGAGATTATGTTAGGGTTTTTTTCCCTAGAAGGAAACCTTATTTTATGAGGGAATTGTATTGTGGTTGTGTATTATTGCGAATATTGTATTCTGAGAGAGGATATTGTGAGAGAGATAAGAGGAAGTTACAATGGGTGTGTTGTAGGTTGTATCCCTTCATTTTGTTGGATGATAAAAAGGAAGGACCTATAAATTTCTCTAGTGCACATAGCCCACACTGGGTGAACCACGTATATCTATGTCTCTATTTTATTGTGTATCTTTTGTGTTTTATTTCTGCATTTGTTGTATTTTATTGCTCTACGATCCTTTTTTTCTAACAGTATGGGTTGTTTAGTTGTGGAGTCCCATACGGGTTGTTTGACATTGATGTTCCTTCACTACAATAGGGTTTGCAAGAAGGTCCATGCATATGCAAGGGAATTGGCATACCTGGCGGGGGTAAGGGATTCACGAGATGGGTAGTGTTGTGCCCCCCATCCATTAGAGGATAGGAGATGGGTAATGGGATATTGAGTACATATGGAATTCCCATTATGGGATGGTAGAAAGGTGATGCTATGTAAGAGTTATTGTATTGACTAGTTCCATATGGAGGTGTATGGATTAGTCAAAGTTTTTTGAAATAGTATTATCCAAATTGAATCATTGGTGATGTTTTTGGATGAGCACCAAATATGGAAGGTCGTGACATGGTTGGTTAGATCTTCACTTGACTTCCTTTCAAACTTGGGAATGACTGAGGGGAGCTTGGACAATATGGGTTTCCAAGTGGCATCATGTAATATGGGATCATTGGTGAGCTTCATTAAATTTGGAAGATTCAATGAAGCCATGTATGGTAGGTTTCGTGTTCCTGCCATTGTGGTTGAGGAAGGGCTACTTGATGGGTTTTTTGTTCCTACCATTGTGGTTACTAATGCGAAGCAACTATTGGAAGGGTTGTTTTGGGAATTTTCACCTAGAAAGGTTGAACAAAGTATCGATGCACTCAGAGGTGAGTGGGAAAGTCGAATAGGTGAAGAAATAAGACTAGGGATACTTCCCAACACTAGTGGGAGGCCTAGTAGGCATCTAAATTGGTGGGGAAAAAATGGGTCCCCTATGATTCTAGACTCACAAATGTGTGTGTCATTTGTGAGTAAGTGACAACTAATTTGATCTTTTGAAATAAATATGGCCTACTTTAACAAAGAACAAAGATAAATATGGTAAGTGTTAATGGATGAAATATACTTATATCATCTTTAAGTAAAAATTTTGGGTGTGATGGGATTTTTTCAATGTGGGAGTGAAAATAATTTTAAAAAGTGTGTCCTAAAGACATAGAATCCTTCCTCTTAAAGTCACTAGAACTTCCAATAGCTTTTGTCAATGGAGCATGAAACCACTAGATGAAAGGCTAGTGAAGGTATGAAAATATAATTTATAATGAGGGGTAAAGGGTGCATGTCCTGAAGGAATTGGAGACATTTCCCAATAGCCATTCAAAATCTAACCTAGGTACAATTACAACCCAGAACCAACACCTATGTATAAATCCTATCGTTTGGCCATAAGGCCACCTCCTTCAAGTGTGGGAAGGGGACTCTCAGCCTAAAAAAGCGGTCATGGGCTGGGAAACCTCACAAGAGCTGGGTGGCTCAATAAAGCTCATAATAACAACAAAACCTAAGCCTTTTCCCCTTCATAGGTAGATTCTCCCTGCCTTGGTGTATCACACTTGAGGTGGAGGATTTTAAGTACCTTAAATAATCAACTGTTATGTTTCAAATGAAAAATGATAACGGGGGGTTATTTGAATTCCTATCCCCAAAATCCTAAGCCAGACTAAAATGTTGTTTTCTGACCTCGCAAAAGAGGATTTTAGTCAATTCTTTAGAGTTGTGCTTTTAAAATTTTGGGATTGGGGTCATAATCCAATCCATTCACTTAAGGGTATAGTGAGCATTTTTCTTATAACTCTTAAGTTTTTATGATTCTCCTAGATCTCTTTAGGATGCAGGGGAAAAAGAATACTCAATGAAAGGGTACTTTGAAAATCCTTTGGTGTGTGAGTAAAAATGTGTGCAAGGGTGAAAGGTGCAAAAATATTTTTATGAGAAAAATTGCAACATGTGGATGTCATGGGGCCCGTTGATTTTCCCTTACTAAGCTCTAAATGTTATTTGAAACCTTGCAAAATTGTGAACTGCTGGAAAATGAATATAGTCCTAGATAGTCAAGATATGGACATATGGGGTCCTTTACAACCTTTAACTCCCTAACTGTTTTTTTTCAAAAAATCAAACTTTCGTAGATCGTGAAAATATGGGGACAATTGTGGTCCTTCCAAACCTTTAAACTTCCTAGTGTTGTATTTGGAAATAAACAATGAATATGTGCACATGTATGGGTGATTTTACTCCACCTAGTTACTTGTATGTGCTTGATTGAAATAACTTAAAAGGAAAAACAAAGAAAAGATGTGCACACTTGGGGGTGCTTACTTTCCAACTTTAGTTTTAATTCCTATGTATTTTGAAATGAAAAAGGGAGGCAAAGGAATCTTTCTTTAGGCCTTTTATGA
>ML781359.1:0-24778 GCA_009831015.1 Picea engelmannii | reverse complement strand
TTTCTTGTTTAATTCTTGTTCATACCTTTACTATTTTCTTTCTAACCTTTTGCATTGCAGCTGTCATGACTAGAAGAGCCCAACTAGGCATGTAAGTGCTCGCTTTTTGCTCACTCATTGACGAAAAGAGCACGAACAGTTAGTTTATTCTTTTATGTCTTATTTTAGTTTATCAGATTATCCTGCATTCATAAAGTGGATTGACTTGACTCGATTATAGCCCTATATAAGAAATCTTTCACTTTCTCATTTAATATATAATACAGAGAAATATTTCGAGTTATCTTGGTTTTCTTTATGTGCCCGATTTATGTAATATGGTATTAGAGCCCAATGTTCTAGAAGTCATATCAAGAGTCTCGGGCCTTTGAAAGACAAGGTTTCCACTCTTACGACTTCAATAGTCTGGGTTCCATAAACTTTGTGTGACCTTGAAGACCTAGGGACTGTTGCTGGCAAAGACAGATCAAGAGATCGCGAGCGTAGCATATTGAAGAGCCAACAATGTTTTATTGAAACCAACCATCAATTCCAGAGGCTGTACAAAATAGTCGTATGGTACAACAGTGCAGTCGTACAAAATCCATATAGTCATATGGAATCGTACATAATTGTATGGAATTTCTCATAAAAGTGTAGACAATTATGAGTTACAACCCATAATGCCCTCTTTCTTAGTTTCCTTCACAATATAGATGAATTAGAAGCAGATTGACATTGTTTTTGTTTCCTCTATTTGTGCCCAGATTTGTAGATTTGGAAGTTTTAGCTACTGATTTATTATTTTTTAGTAGATCCAAGGAAAAATTGATTTGTTTTTGTGCTGGTTATTAACAGATCTGATTGGTTTTTGAGCTATTTGAGGACAAATCCATCTATATATGTGAAGTTTAAGCTATTGGTATGCATATCTGAGTATTTTTGGGATGACTTGAGGCATATTTCTCACAAATATGCATGTTTATCAGCAGTACGTGGTTGCTACATTTGCTTAGTGCTAGTATACAAATGTTTTTACTCCGTTGTTGTAGTTTTAGGGAGGGAAGAACATGCGTTTTTCATTTTTTTCTTTGACATAATCTATTTTTCTACACTCTTGACTTGTATCTATGGCTTTGTTGTCCAACATCATGCTAGAAGGAAACCATAAGTTCTATGGGAAGAACTACAATACATGGAAGAAACATATGCTAGCTATTTTTTAGTACAGGTGTCTGTCAGATATCGCTCTCGACAAGACAAGTCAACTCGATGTTGTGGGTAAAGACCAAGATAAATTTGATGGACAAGACATAGAAGTAGTGATGTTTCTCAAGTTTTCAATGACATATGAGATGCTTCTTAAAGTTCAAACTGGGAAGACTTCCACCACAATTTGGAAGCATTTGAAAAACATGCATGAGAATTTAGACAAGGACCAAGCCTTCTTCTTGAAGAATATGTTTTTTTTTATCACAATGAGTGAGGGTGCATCATTATAGAAAAAATTACTCAATATCAAGGACATACGAGAACAATTGGAGGCCATTGACCAAAGGATGGAAGAAGTGGAGATGGTGGTAGTCACGCTGAAAATATTACCACATGCTTATGAACACTTCATAAAGACCCTGAACATCACCAATACAGGTGTTGACTTGAATTTTGGAGAGATATGAAATAATCTCTTACAAAAGGATAGATGGAAGAAACAATTTGGTAGTAGTAGTGAGATAGAGGGTTCATAACATGCCTTTGTAGCCAATGTCAAGGGAAAAATAAAATGTGAAAAGAAGAATGGTTGGGGAAATGGTGAGTATGCAACCAAGAGCCCGAAGAACATCACCTGTCACTACTATGACAAGGTAGGACATATGAAGAAGCATTGCAGAAAAAGGTTGGAATATCATAAATCCAACTAGGGAGGGTCTCAACAGAAGGCTCAAGTCACAGAGCATATAGAAGAGAAGGATCCATCCTTCTATGCATTCATGGCCATGAAACAAGCAGATCAGTCCAGGTCATCTATTAGTTCATTGATTCAGGGGCATAACTGAACTTCACTAACATGTAGGATTGGTTCCCATAGTATTCACCTTGTTCATCCAAGGATTTTGTGATCTTCGATGGTGGGGAGGAGTATACTATAATTGGCACAGGAAATTTGCAAATTTCCTTTGGAGGAAAAATGATCATGTTCCTCAATGTCTACTATGTGCCAGGAATGGAGCTTAATCTGATTTCGATCATTCATATTATGCAGCATGACCCCCATCTAGATGTCAACTTTAGCAATAAAAAATGCAACATAGTTGAGAGGGACACCAAGAATACTATTTCTCTTAATGTGGAGGACCACAGGTTGTTCAAACTGGTGGATATTGGATAGGTCAAGGAGCATGCAATAGAAGCTAAGATTGCATATAACATCAATACCCTATGGAATCATAGGTATGGGCACCTCAACTTGACCTACCTCTCTTAGTTGGCATGAGAGAAACTGGTAGATGGGATTCCAAACATTTCGTAAAAGATCTAAGGAGTTTGTGGAGGTTTTTAGGAAGGGAAGCAACATATAACACCATTTGATGAAGGACAAGCTTAGAGAGCATAAAGAGTCCTTCAACTGGTTCTTGTAGACATATGTGGACCAATGAACACTACATTGATCATTGGTACTAGGTATTTCCTTCTGTTTGTTGATGATTTTAGTAGGAAAATGTGGGTGTATTTTTGAAATTAAAATCTGATGTGTTTAATGAATTTCAAAAGTTAAAAGAATTAGTAGAAAAAGAGTCAGGTTGTCATATTTCCTCTCTTAGATATGATAATCTTGGGGAATTCTACTCAAAATAATTCAATAACTTTTGTACTAAGCATGGGATCCAAAGAAAATATACTACACCCTATACTCCACAACAAAATGGAATGGCTGAGAGGAGAAACTATACTATCATAGAGATGGCCAAGTGCATGTTGCAGAACAGGTCTGTTCCAAAAAGGTTTTGGGATGATGTAATGTTCACAATGATATACATGCACTGATAAGGTGAGCTTCAAAAAAGATGTTGTTGTTGATGAGGAGGTTGGAACTTTCCAAACTTTTCCCGAGTTTCAAATTACTGAGAAGCCAAAAGTGGTTGAGGATTCAAGTGTCAAGCTTTAGGTAGCTCCACATGAAGGCGGGGGGGGGAATATTCCAAGCATGAGGAGTCTCCTAGACTAGTAGTTTTTGATCTAGATACAGGTAGCCCAAGTCATGGTGGAAATACTGACTTGGATGAAGAAGAGACCAAAGTGGTGGCACAACACCATTGGAGATGTTTGAATATGTGAAATGAACGAGGGACTATCATCGAGAGGAAAAACGAAAACAAACAAAAAACATGTTCAACTTTTCTCTTACGACCAATATTTAGTAAATCTATGAACCATAAATGTTTGAGGAAACACAAGGGATACCTGAATGGGAAAAGGTCATGACAGTCGAACATGAAAGTTTGATGAAAAACCAGACTTGGGATCTCACACCACTTCCATCAGGGAAGAAACCCATTGGATGCAAATGGGTGTACAAGGTCAAGTATAAGGTAGATGGTACACTTGACAAGTACAAAGCATGGTTGGTTACAAAAGGGTTCTCTCAATGAGAGGGCATTGATTAAGACGAGACCTTTTCTCCTACAACAAATATGAGCACCATTTGTCTTGTTCTATCCATGGAAACACATAATGGCTGGAAGGTCCATCAAATGGACGTGAAAAGTGCCTTCCTCAGTGGAGATTTGGAGGAAGAGGTATACATGTATAAAATGCATGCTTTTTCATATTCCAATGAAGGAGCATCTGGTCTATAGACTGAATAAGGATCTATATAGTATGAAACAGGCACCTAAGGCATGGTACATCAATATTGACATGTATTTGGATGAACAAGGGTTCTAGCGGAGTCCTTGAGATTCCAACATGTATGTAAAAAGAGTTGGTAATGATATCATCCTTTTGGTCATATATGTAGATGATATCATTATTACAAGTAGTGTGGAAAGTGTAATAACAAAGATCAATTTCAACATGAGCAAATCTTTTGACATGACATATCCATGGCACCTACACTACTGTTTGGGTGTAGAAGTTTGGCAAATAGGTAGCAACATTTTTGTCTCACAAACAAAATATTCCAGGAGTTTGATGGACAAGTTCAGAATGACAGATTGCAAAATCTCATCTACACCTATGGAGAAAGGGTTGAAACTTTCAACCAAAATTGACTCTAAGGAAATTAATGAGTCACTATATAGGAAACTAGTGGGTAGATTGATATATCTTACAACCACTAGACCTGATTTAAGTTTAGCTGTGAGCTTCATTTACAGATTCATGAAAACACCAAAGGTAGAGCACTGGAAAACAACAAAGTGAGTGTTGATATATGTGAAAGGGACACTTGACTTTGACATTCTATACAGAAAAATCAAAGACCCTAGGCTATGTGGGTACATAAATTCATATTGGTAAGGTTCTATTGATGACAAAAAATCCACTTCTGGATATGTTTTCAACCTTGGCATGGGTGCAGTCACATGGATCAACAAGAAGTAGCATGCAATAACCCTTTCATCAATAGAAGAAGAATATCGAGGAGTAGTGAAAGGAGCATGCGAGGCATTTTGGCTCAGGCGGATACTTTCATATATGCAAATACAATAAACAGAGCCAACACACCTGTTATGTGACAACCAAGGGGTGATGAAACTTGCCAAGAATCCAATCTTCCATGAGCGTACCAAACATGTTGAGGTACATTGCCACTTCATCATGTGGGTTGTAGAAGATGGGTCTATCGAGCTACAGTATTGTCCTACAAAGGATCAAACTGCAGACGTTCTCACCAAGGCTTTGGGTCCTGAAAAATATGTAAAATTCCAGAATAAGCTTGGTGTAGTTAGTAGATTGACCATTAAGGGGGGGTCTTAAAATAAATGTTAGTTTATAATGGTCAACTAGATATTAAAATTAGGCATTAATAAAGTCAATTCAAATTTATGATAGTTTATTCTTTTATGTATTATTTCACTTTATTGGTTTATCCCACATTCATAAAGTGGATTGACTTGACTTGATTGTAGCCCTATATAAGAAAGATTTCATTTTCTCATTTAATATATAATATGGAGAACTCTTTTGAGTTATCTTGGTTTTATTTATGTGCTCGATTTCCATAATATTGAATAGATGGAAATCAACAGAGTTATTCAATGCATATGTGTATGTGTGTGTGTGTTATTTGGTGCATCTATTATGTACTGGACTTAGGTTTAAGGTAATTTTCCATTTTACCGTAAATTTCATCCAATAATTCTTATAATTTCAGCCAATTTTTATTCAAAATACATGTTCATGGAATTGGGTCACATATTTTACATTTCAACTACAAATTACATGTCCATTTTCTCAAAATAATGTTTTTCTTTCATTAAAAGCACATATCAATAATGGTTCTCTTACAAAAATTTGTCAAAATTATCACTGACATGGAAGAAGTGTATTTTCATCTTGGTAGGGACAATGTAATATGAAGAGAATTTTAAGATGCGCATTATAATAGTAATATAAAAGGTGTCACCTATAAATATGCATAATCATTATTGCTAATATGTAAAAGAGGGAAACTGCAAAATGTTTCATTGTATGTTTAGATGATTAATGATCAGATGCCTTATGCATCGAATGATGTTTAGTTCATCTACAGGGAGTCTTGCATCTATGGGTCATCTACCACATATGATCTCTAGAAAAACCACTCCAAAACTATACACATCACTTTTATCCATCAACCTTTCTATTAAATATTTGTTGTGCTTGCCCATATAAGATGTCAAGAACCCCATATTCTGAGTGCTGAGGAATTGGAAAAGGCAGGTCGTTGTGTTGTTAACAATGAAATCCATGAAGGCATTGCAATAAGCCGGGTTTGTGGTGTCGTTAGTCCCCATAACATAGTTGGCACACAATAAGAGATCCACAATGGAGTTTGTGCTGCCTACGACATTCGATGTGGGTGGGGGGTGCAAGCATGGTTGATACTTGGGATTAGATGATCGATGCCATGAGTGCAACCATGACCATTAGTGCGATTAAGGGAAGCATGTTCCATTAACACCTTCATCACCATGGTGTTTATGACAATGACCAAGAATCTATAACAAGGCTGTGTGCAAAAGACAGAACGAATGGTGATATTTTCTGGATCCCAATGAACCATTGAGTAATTCTTTCCCCTGCAAAGTTGTGTGAGATATTTGGAGTGGTTGAATAATAGCCCTTGCATAGCAAAGCCAACTACAAGATCTATAATGCCAGTTACAATCTATGCGATATCAATTTTCATGCAGCTAGGTGTGCTATAGTGAATGGGTAGGTTTGACTAGGTAGGACCAGGAAAGTAAGCCCATAAAAACTACCATAGACACTGGAAAAACAACATGCCATGACAGGATGAACTAGACCAGGCAAGCAAGACCACAAAAACTACCATAGACATTAGAAAAATAACATGCCATAACAGGATGAACTAGACGATAGGGAAGTACCAGTAGATTAGACAGAATGAAGCGGGCACAATCGATATGTGGATGAAATAGAAGCTTCTACTTCTAGAAGGATCTTCCTCTAGATGTTTCTTTTTAGTATAAATAGGAGTCGAGGGTATGAGAACCCTAGCTTGGATATTATTGTAATAGAGCTCTGCTCAACTGGAGGTTGCCCCCTCAAAGAGGCCCGTGAACATTGCTTTAAGATTCAAACTGCTATTTCTATTTTTATTCTTATATCATTTCAATGTTATTGTGGTGAATGTTCTGGTTATATTGCTGTTATTCTGCCATTACTAACATTTTATTTCTATTCTACATACATTTTATATCGGGTATATTACACATGATCTATCCCTTCTATGCCTCTCTTGCCAAAGGGACCTATGAAAATCCCCTTTTTTTCTTAGACCATGGATGATTTCCACTTTAACTTACTCATGGGAGGAAAGGGTTTATTTTATTGCACTTTGTAAACATTTAAAATCTACTTTTGAATTCCTTCTTGCTTAGAAGATAAACCAAAATAAATAGGTAAGGGACCATAAAAGTGTTGGGTATGTGTTATATTCTTTGCACGAGTAGTAGTGTCTGAGTGTATGTGTCGAGTGTGTAGGGGGGTTGCTAGGCCCCCCTGAGAAAAAAAATTTCTGCATTGGGAACGCATTTTTTTCTGCCTCGGGACCACATTATATTTAGGTGTTTTTTCGGCACATGGTTTCTTTGCCGATGGTTTTCTATTTCCGGTTAAGGAATTAGGGTTTTGGACTAATTGAGGTCATTGGGTTAGGTTTTTGGATGCTGTTGGCTCCTGTATGTATTTTGTATTGTAAACATTGTAATACAATGAATGAATATAGAATATGCTCATTTTCCTGGTTTGAGTTTCCAGGGGAAAAAAATCTGTGTAATGTTTGTATTTGCCATTGTATCTTTTCTGTTCTTTTTCTGAATATCTGTTTGTAGTAGATATTGTACAAGGTTAGAATTTAGATTTGGTATCAGAGCTTTATTGGCTTTAGGGGGACGCCTTTGTGGTCAAGGGTTTGGCTCGGGACTGTGATAATCCTTGTTACAGTGGGAGATCCATGGTATTGCTTTTTCAGGTGAAAAGAAATGGCAAGTAATTCGAAGATGGAGATCGAGAAGTTTAATGGGAAAATTTTTAAGTTGTGGAAGCTCAAGATGGAAGATCTATTGGTGGATAGAGATCAGTGGATCATGGTAGATCCAGGTACAGCACCTACAAGAACTTCTGCAGATGACTGAAAAAATTTTGATCGAAAGGCAAAGAGCACAATCCGACTGTGTCTCTCTGATTCAATATTACTGAATGTGTTAGAGGAAGCTACAACCAAGGATTTATGGGAAAAGTTGGGGAAGTTGTATCAGTCTAAGTCCCTGGTAAATAAAATATTCCCGAGAAAGAAGCTGTATAACCTGAGGATGAGAGATGGAGACTCGGTGGCAGAGAATTTGAGCGCTTTCAATACCGTGGTAAGTCAGTTAGTATCTATTGAGATTAAAATTTCAAATGATAAATGTATCAGTTTGTTGTGTTCTTTACCATACTCGTGGGATAGTTTGGTTGTGTCCATAGGTAGTAATACAACTTCCTTGAAGTTTGAAGAAGTGGTCTCATCCTTGTTGTCGGAGGAGATGAGACAGAAGAATATGGAAGGACATAGCACAGACACATTATTTGCAAGAGGACATTCCGAGGAAATAAATAGATCTAATTTCTCAAGTGGGAGATCTAAGTCTAAGGGTAGATCTAAATCTCCCAGAAAGTTTGTAAGGGTATGTTGGAGATGTGGAAAAGAAGGGCACTATAAGAAGCAATGTAGATCCAAAGTTGAGAAAATGAAGGGATCTGAAGAATCTTCTTCTACAGAAGAAAATACCTCCAAGGAAGAAGGAGGGGATGTATACTTGGCCTCTTCAAGCACACATGAAGATCATGAGGCATGGTTGGTTGACTCTAGTGAATCCTTTCATATGATTCTGCACAGGGAGTGGTTCTAAAAATATGAAATGTATGATGGAGGTAATGTTTTCTTAGGTAATGATTCAACAACCAGAATCATACGAAGAGGAAGAGTTAACTTGAGGCTCATAGATGGAAGGATTAGAACACTGCTTGGTGTTTTGCACATCCCAAGTTTGGCCAGAAATTTGTTTTTTGTAAGAAAAATGGACGATGCAGGGGTAAAAACAATATTTGAAAAGGAAACCTACATGATGGTTTGAGGAGAAATGGTGTTGCTGAGGGGAGTTCAGTTTGGAACTCTGTATATGCTGCAAGGAAGAACTATTAGTGATTGGTGTAATAGTTCCATTGTTCCTGATATTGGAGTTGAAGAAGAAAGAACTCCTACAGTCTCTAGAGAAAAGGTTGTGCTGTGGCATCAAATACTGGGGCATATCGGAGAGAAGGGTCTTTGACTACTACACGGTAAAGGTATGGTTGAAGGTATGACTAATTTCTCTCTGGATTTTGATTTCTATGAACATTGTCTATATGGGAAGCATAATCGGGTAAAATTCCCCTCTCGTGCAACGAGGAAAGAAGGAATTTTACAGCTAGTTCACAATGATGTTTTTGGACTTGTGTCGGTCCCATCATTGGGAAAATCTATGTACTATGTCTCATTTATAGATGACTTCTCGAGGAAGACTTGGATATATTTCCTCAGGAAGAAATCTCAAGTCTTTGACAGGTTTAAAGAGTTTAAGGCTCTTGTTGAGAATCAAAGAGAGAAAAGAATTAAGATGTTGAGGATAGATAATGGCGGAGAGTTCCATGGAAATGAATTTGAATAATTCTGTAAGCAGTGCGGTATAGCAAGGAAGAAGAATAATCCATATACACCTCAACAAAATGGAGTTGCAGAAAGGATGAACATGACACTGATGGAAAAATCAAGGTGCATGCTCAATGGTGCCGGGTTAGGGCAAGAATTCTGGGTAGAGGCAGTGGGTACTGCATGTTACCTGGTCAACAGATCACCCTCATCAACGTTGGATGACAAGACTCCACAAGAGGTATGGACTGGTAAGGAACCTTCTCTCACACATCTCAAGTTTTTTGGTTGCGATGCATATGTTCATGTTCCAAAGGAAAACATGAGTAAGCTGGATAAGAAGGCTGAAAAGTGTATCTTTATTGGATATAAATATGGTCTCAAAGGTTATAATCTTTGGAACCCAGAAACTAAGAGGGTAGTGTATAGCTGAGATGTGGTATTTAGAGAACTGAAGGATGTTGTTAACCAGGAAGCCCTACCAAGTAAGGAAGAACCAGAGAAGATAGAGTTTTATTTAAAGGATGATGAATTAGACTCTATAGAAGAACTTGAATAATAAGAAGAAGATCCTCATACTCCAGTATTGAGGAGATTGGATCGAGAAATAAGGCTATCGAAAAGGTATAGTCCATTTGATTTCCGTTCAAATTTTGCTTTGTCTATTATTGATGATGATCCTAGAACTGTCAGGGAGGTAGTGGATTCAGAGGATGGAAACCTCTGGAAAAGGGCCATGGACGAAGAAATGGCATCTTTGGATAAGAATGAGGCTTGGGATCTAGTGGATTTTCCAACTGGAATAAATCCCATTGGCAGAAAATGGGTATTTAAAAAGAAGTTGAATGTAGAAGGAAAAGTGGAGAAATACAAAGCTCGGTTAGTAGCAAAGGGTTATTCCCAGGTTGAGGGAATTGATTTTGGTGATATTTTTTTCTCCTGTTGCCAAGTTAACCTCCATAAGATTTTTGTTATTTGTTGCTGCTGCATTTGATTTTGAAATAGAAAAAATGGATGCGAAGACAACATTCCTACATGGGGATCTGGAAGAAGAAATCTATATGAAGCAACCAGAAGGTTATGTTGTGAAGGGAAAGAAGGAGCTGGTATGCAAGCTCAAAAAGTCCCTGTATGGTTTAAAACAATCACCAAGAATGTGGTATAAAAAATTTGATACTTATATGTTGGGACTTGGCTTCGCAAGAAGCAAAGAAGATCACTATGTGTATTTTAAATTAATTGGTGATCATTTGATTTATTTGGTCTTATATGTGGATGACATGTTGCTGATAGGAAACAACAAGGAGATTATCTAGGATGTGAAAACTCAGTTGTCCTCTAAATTTGACATGAAGGATCTTGGTGCTTCAAATTTCATTTTGGGCATGGAAATTAAAAGAGATTAGAAAAGGAGGAAACTCTGGTTAAATCAGAGAAAATATGTCGAGACAATATTGCAGAGGTTTAATATGTAGAAATGTAAACTGGTCAAGGTTCCTATTCCTATTGGTGTAAATTTATCTGCGGATCAGTGTCCCAAGACACATGAAGAAGAGGAGGACATGTCTCATGTTCCATATGCGAGTGAATTTGACAGTTTGATGTATGCAATGGTTTGTACTAGACCGGACATTGCACATGTAGTGGGATTTTTGAGCAGGTATATGTCAAAACTAGGGAAGGAGCATTGGAAAACAGTAAAAAGGGTTTTTAGGTATTTGCGTGGCACTGCTAGCTATGGATTGTGCTATGAAGGAAGACTAGGATTGGGTAGAGTGGTGTATATACATGGATTTGTGGATGCAGATTGGGCTGGAGATTTGGATCGTAGGAGATCTACAAGTGGGTATGTGTTTAACCTGTTTGGAGGAGAAATAAGTTGGATGAGGAAAAGACAGGCTGTAGTGGCACTTTCAACTACATAAGATGAATACATGGCATCCACTCATGTAAGTAAGGAAGCAATATGGTTACAAATATTGTGTTCAGTTATTGGGTTGGTACAACAAGCTGTAATGATAGAGTGTGACAGCCAGAGTGCAATTTTTCTAGCGAAGAACCCTTCTTATCATTCAAAGACAAAGCACATTGATGTTCAATATCACTTTGTGAGAGACATGATTGAAGAAAATAAAGTATCATTGATGAAGGTGGACACTTTGAAGAATTTTTTAGATTCATTAACAAAATCTATGAGCACTGAGAAGTTCTCTTGGTGTAGAGGATTCATGGGCATTGTTGCCTTGGATTGTTGACTATGTAACCCTGTAACCCCCTATATGGAAAGAAAAAAACAAGTGGGAGAATGTTGGGTATGTGTTATATTATTTGCACGAGTAGAGTGTCTGAGCGTATGCACTGGGCGTGCAGGGGGGTTAGAGGGGGGGTTTCTAGGCCCCCCTGAGAAAAAAAAATTCTGCATCGGGACAGCATTTTTTTCTGCCTCGGGACCGCATTATATTTAGGTTTTTTTTGGCACATGGTTTCTTTTCCGATGGTTTTCTATTTCCAGTTAAGTAATTAGGGTTTTGGACTAATCCAATTCATTGGGTTAGGGTTTTGAATGCCGCTGGATCCTATATGTATTTTGTATTGTAAACATTGTAATACAATGAATGAATATAGAATATGCTGGTTTTCCCGGTTTGGGTTTCCAGGGGAAAAATCTCTGTGTAATGTTTATATTTTCCATTGTATCTTTTCTGTTCTTTTTCTTAATATCTGTTTGCAATAGATATTGTACAAGGTTAGAATTTACAAAAATAACTAATTTTCTTTTTTCCTTACCACGTGGATGACCTTTTGAGCACATGATCTTGTTAGTTTAAATTTTTGGTTTAGATCAATCAATTTACTTTTGTTTTGGGACTAGGATCCTATTTTTTTACCTTGTTATTCTCTCTATCTCACACTCATTGAGTGATCTTCGTAGATCATAAAAGGCCTAAAGAAAGATTCCTTTGCCTCCCTTTTTCATTTCAAAATACATAGGAATTAAAACTAAAGTTGGAAAGTAAGCACCCCCAAGTGTGCACATCTTTTCTTTGTTTTTCCTTTTAAGTTATTTCAATCAAGCACATACAAGTAACTAGGTGGAGTAAAATCACCCATACATGTGCACATATTCATTGTTTATTTCCAAATACAACACTAGGAAGTTTAAAGGTTTGGAAGGACCACAATTGTCCCCATATTTTCACGATCTACGAAAGTTTGATTTTTTGAAAAAAAACAGTTAGGGAGTTAAAGGTTGTAAAGGACCCCATATGTCCATATCTTGACTATCTAGGACTATATTCATTTTCCAGCAGTTCACAATTTTGCAAGGTTTCAAATAACATTTAGAGCTTAGTAAGGGAAAATCAACGGGCCCCATGACATCCACATGTTGCAATTTTTCTCATAAAAATATTTTTGCACCTTTCACCCTTGCACACATTTTTACTCACACACCAAAGGATTTTCAAAGTACCCTTTCATTGAGTATTCTTTTTCCCCTGCATCCTAAAGAGATCTAGGAGAATCATAAAAACTTAAGAGTTATAAGAAAAATGCTCACTATACCCTTAAGTGAATGGATTGGATTATGACCCCAATCCCAAAATTTTAAAAGCACAACTCTAAAGAATTGACTAAAATCCTCTTTTGCGAGGTCAGAAAACAACATTTTAGTCTGGCTTAGGATTTTGGGGATAGGAATTCAAATAACCCCCCGTTATCATTTTTCATTTGAAACATAACAGTTGATTATTTAAGGTACTTAAAATCCTCCACCTCAAGTGTGATACACCAAGGCAGGGAGAATCTACCTATGAAGGGGAAAAGGCTTAGGTTTTGTTGTTATTATGAGCTTTATTGAGCCACCCAGCTCTTGTGAGGTTTCCCAGCCCATGACCGCTTTTTTAGGCTGAGAGTCCCCTTCCCACACTTGAAGGAGGTGGCCTTATGGCCAAACGATAGGATTTATACATAGGTGTTGGTTCTGGGTTGTAATTGTACCTAGGTTAGATTTTGAATGGCTATTGGGAAATGTCTCCAATTCCTTCAGGACATGCACCCTTTACCCCTCATTATAAATTATATTTTCATACCTTCACTAGCCTTTCATCTAGTGGTTTCATGCTCCATTGACAAAAGCTATTGGAAGTTCTAGTGACTTTAAGAGGAAGGATTCTATGTCTTTAGGACACACTTTTTAAAATTATTTTCACTCCCACATTGAAAAAATCCCATCACACCCAAAATTTTTACTTAAAGATGATATAAGTATATTTCATCCATTAACACTTACCATATTTATCTTTGTTCTTTGTTAAAGTAGGCCATATTTATTTCAAAAGATCAAATTAGTTGTCACTTACTCACAAATGACACACACATTTGTGAGTCTAGAATCATAGGGGACCCATTTTTTCCCCACCAATTTAGATGCCTACTAGGCCTCCCACTAGTGTTGGGAAGTATCCCTAGTCTTATTTCTTCACCTATTCGACTTTCCCACTCACCTCTGAGTGCATCGATACTTTGTTCAACCTTTCTAGGTGAAAATTCCCAAAACAACCCTTCCAATAGTTGCTTCGCATTAGTAACCACAATGGTAGGAACAAAAAACCCATCAAGTAGCCCTTCCTCAACCACAATGGCAGGAACACGAAACCTACCATACATGGCTTCATTGAATCTTCCAAATTTAATGAAGCTCACCAATGATCCCATATTACATGATGCCACTTGGAAACCCATATTGTCCAAGCTCCCCTCAGTCATTCCCAAGTTTGAAAGGAAGTCAAGTGAAGATCTAACCAACCATGTCACGACCTTCCATATTTGGTGCTCATCCAAAAACATCACCAATGATTCAATTTGGATAATACTATTTCAAAAAACTTTGACTAATCCATACACCTCCATATGGAACTAGTCAATACAATAACTCTTACATAGCATCACCTTTCTACCATCCCATAATGGGAATTCCATATGTACTCAATATCCCATTACCCATCTCCTATCCTCTAATGGATGGGGGGCACAACACTACCCATCTCGTGAATCCCTTACCCCCGCCAGGTATGCCAATTCCCTTGCATATGCATGGACCTTCTTGCAAACCCTATTGTAGTGAAGGAACATCAATGTCAAACAACCCGTATGGGACTCCACAACTAAACAACCCATACTGTTAGAAAAAAAGGATCGTAGAGCAATAAAATACAACAAATGCAGAAATAAAACACAAAAGATACACAATAAAATAGAGACATAGATATACGTGGTTCACCCAGTGTGGGCTATGTGCACTAGAGAAATTTATAGGTCCTTCCTTTTTATCATCCAACAAAATGAAGGGATACAACCTACAACACACCCATTGTAACTTCCTCTTATCTCTCTCACAATATCCTCTCTCAGAATACAATATTCGCAATAATACACAACCACAATACAATTCCCTCATAAAATAAGGTTTCCTTCTAGGGAAAAAAACCCTAACATAATCTCTACCGTCAGATCTGTGACTTAATGATGAACAATCAAGATTGACTATGAAATTACAATTTACATTTACAAGGAAATTTTTCCTTCAGGGGATTCATCCCCTCGGACCTCGTAGGGAGGGAAAGCCCCCCCTGCAACCCCCTCACATGGAGGGGTGTACAATCTTCTAGGGTGTATAGTCTTCATGGGGTATAAAAACAGCTGAAAACAAAGACCTCTAAATCAGGAAGATAATTCAGCTCCAGAACCAACACATACTACCCATTCCCTAGTTCTCCACCACCCAATGCTACACCACCATATGACTAACAACTAGTTGGTGTAAATTTTGCCTAATATTCACTAGGACAACATGTTCAAGAATTTGAACAACTAAACATGGTCAACTCCACCACCTAGAAAAAAAATTTGAAGAAGAAGGATAATAATAAACCTAATGCCAACCAGGGATAGGGGGGTGACCCCTAGTAGAAAACTACTCAAACAGAAGGAAATCCTAATGATGGTAATAAAAACCATAACACTTGCAACAATAACAACCAAAAATAATAGGGGAAGAACAATAACCTTCAAACCAACTTCCCCTATGCATTACATGGCAAGTATGGAAATTATACTCACCACTTCCCCCAAATCACATATTTCAAAGGGATGTAGGAATCTCTGACCACTCAAGGGCCATCATCCCCTTAGAGTACCCCATCAACTCAATAGAAATTTCCCTCAACCTCTTCCACCAGTAATTTGACACAATCCCTTCCCTTAACAAGGAGTTGTGGCTATGAAATAAGAGATAAGGTGCCCCACTCAACCAATGGGACATTACCCAAGCCCAAGTCAAGCTCAACCCGACAATGCTTCTAGCTGTAGCATTCTTATGAACACTATAGATATCCATATACAAAACTACAACCATCATTATGGTATGCCACTTGGATTACCTCCGAACACATCAGATGCCACCCAATCACCAAATAGTACACCTTTGATGATCCCACGTCCTAGTGGTGAACCTACTCCAAGATTAACAAAGGCGCCTGTACGACGTACCTCTCATAACCCACATGCACATGAAACTAACATCTATAGTATGATAGGTGAACTGGATTAGTATTATGTAGCCATGTCCATACTCAAGGTCTTGCAAACATGTCCTTCACAAGGGAAATTTTTTCTATCAACATGGCGGGTAATTGACCCTTTCGACTCATGCCTCACTACATTAAATTTGGATAACTCAGAACCTCGAATCCCCTCCTTGGTCACTTTCCAAATCCCTATCATAGTTAGGAACATCACCATTCACAGATGCATCATTGATGAGGGAGCATCCACATGCATTATGTCCAAAAGTGTTTGGTAGAAGTTATGCCCCCCAAATCTAACCTTTTTTTCTTTCACCCTTTTGGCCTATGATGGCTGCACATCCCAATCTGAAGGTAATTTTCAAAATTTTCCCATAGATATAGTGGGAAAAATGGTCTTGATTGACATTGAGGTCATCAAAACCCCCTTGGACTACAACATACTTGTTAGACATAGCTATAAGTATGTGATGAAGGCGATCACGTTGTTTGTGTTTTGCACCATGATATTCCCTCACAATGGGAAATTCATCACAATTGACCAATTAACACATTACCAACCTTGCCCCATTGCAAATTTGGATAACATACCTCCCCTCATTGGGGCATAGCCAAAAATTTTGTGTTTTGTGGAAATGGGTTTAGGGATCTTTCAAGACCCCTCACTCCTTGGTACATACCAGAGTGAACCACCATGCATACCACCCTCGAAATTTACCCAAATGTGCACTATCACTTATTTTATGGTAGAACCATCTTCCCTATCTACCCCAAATATGCCACCCATGAATGACCAACCCACGTCTTCACAAGCCATTCCTCAATCCCTAACCCAGATCCCATTCCTCTACCCACCACCAAGGGTTACAATGTAATAGGTAGCAACTAAAATCACATTTCCCAACATGGTGCTAGCAATAGCTGGTTGGTATCTTGACACACCATCTATGGTACCGATACCTTCACTTCCACCTCAAATAGCTACATTACCTATACAAACCCCAATTAACCCATTATTACCACAACTTGGTTACATAGCTAGGGGAAAAAAGAAAAAGTTTGGGGGAAATACTCAGACCACTCCTTGAGTACAAACCCCTTACACTCTCTCTACAAAGCACTAGGTCAGCCCAAAAACATGTGTCCCACTCTTCCAAAGTTAAGGAACCTCATCTATCTATCGAGAGCATCACCATTGGTTCCTACCCTGCCAATAGGAACATTCGTAGACCTATTGATTAAGTTTCCTTGATCAAGTTCTATGTGCTTTGGTAGTACCTAGTGTATTTTGTACATGATCTATACCTAACCATTTTTCACAAATGAAGGTTGCGGGAAGGCCTTCCCTATCCCTAAAGATCCACAATCTTCCATACTTATTCATTTTTTCATTTCACGTGATCTCTCTTTACCCTTTACTTGCATTAATTTCCTTGCATATTCCATACTTAGTCATTTTATTTGTTTGTAGGAATCTTGTTACGGGGCAGAGGTCATTGCTAAAATCCTTACAACTCACAACCCGCAATTCCACATCCTGCAAAATGAACCCACATTTTTGTGACCCAAAAAATGCACCCACATTTGCACTTGTTTATTTTACATATGTGGATGTGGGAGACCCCTTTCATCCCATCCCTTCACATCCTTCATCCTGCAACCTTAACTTCTACATCCTCCAAAATGACCTTTGCATCACTCATAAGGAACCTTTATAATTAGCCTATTTTCATGAATCTTGACACGTAAGCATCATTTCCGAGAACATTTATAATTGAATTGCCACATCAACTGTCACACATTTGGATTAATACTGTTATTTATGTGACATGATTTTTGTAAAATATTCACTATAAATTCAAATCCAAGCAGTAATTAACATTAATGAGTTGAATGTCCTAGCATATGATATTATGGTAATTTGTGGTGAATTTAGAAATGTTTCTTAGTATAAGAGATAATACTAGCATATATTCACTAAATTAATCTAAACAAATCATGTTGAATAAGATAAAAGAGATATATTGTGGAGATACAATTAACACTCTTGGGCGTGAAAACAATGAGTTTTAGCGATTTGAAGCTTACAAGTGGTATTCAGGACTCTCACCCAAGGAAATAAGCTCGAAAAAAGTTTGGACTTTCGGGATAACACATGATAGATGTATGCATGAGATTTTAGACTTCAAAGAGTTGATTCTATGGTGTGCATACAAGTTCAACACTGAGCAAAGGATAAATCAGTTGGAAGAAAAGACATCGATATCTCTCACGCCGACTATTTTTAGGAAAATGCCATGACTTCCAACACCTAATAAGATTCTCAAAGGTTATGAAGTGGATAACTTTATGAAATCCCATGATGGAGGAACATACCTTTTAAAGGGCCTTCTCGCAGAGTCAATCAATGATTTTTGAGGTTCTTATCAGATTGAGGTATCCTCACTCAAATACCCATACAAGGAATTCACATGGTTATTTGCTAGGATTATTGGTCAGGAGTCTACAAATGTTGTTTTGAAGTATGTTCTTTGTGTTTTACATTAATCTATCCATGAAAATTCCATCTTTGATTGGGCATGTGTTATTTTAAATGAAGTTTCTTTTCAACTGAGAAATTTCTGCAAAACAAATAAGTTTTATACGACTTCTTATTTGATTTATTCTATAGTCTACTATCATGTATTTGAAGACTTACCTCAATCAATAACTGTGAATTATAATAAGGACCCAATACAATTCTGGTATACAACACTCTAGAGGCATAAGGCCCCTTACCAATTTTACCAAGTGCAAGGTGATTTTCTACCCATGGTTCTTCAACACAAATATTGTGAAAAGAAGCTATAACTTTTCTTGATGGAAAAGGAGTTTTTGAAATTTGTGATGAATTCAGTTATATCATATTATATGGGTTTCAAGGAAAACCCTTTATACTCCCTTACTATGTTTGTGACAAATTCTTTATAGTTGAGCTACGGAGACACTACAGATCTCCGACTCACTTTTTCAATGAAAAAAGGAAAAGGTAGTTCATTTCATAACCTATAAAAGTTGGAGAGATTACCATTAAAAGTATATCTCATTTGGACGAACTTGATATTTATTTTGATTCCTTTAAAATGAGATAAATCCAAAAATTTGAGGGTTTGACCCTGATGGTCTATTTACAACTCACATGTTTTCCATTGGTTATGGCACATCTCTTATTAAGTTAGTACAACTAGATGAAGGAGGAGGGGATAGCCAAAAGCCTCAAGAAAATTTCCCTAAATATCACCAATCATCCCTACAATATGACGTTGACACTCTGGTCAGTACCAATGATCCATATAGACAGAGAGGGTTAACTACAACAAGTAGCAACCTGGGCTCACCCCATATTCCTCAGAAAATTTATTCAATAACTCGGAGAAAAAATCAAGGAAACCCTTGCTGAAATTTTTGGTGATGGAGGATATAAGGACCCCCCCCTAAAAAAGATACTGAAAAATAACATATAGTCTCAGGAAGTACAAAAATATAGAGGGAGTCTATTGAAAAGTAGAATCAAGAGTTTGAAGAGTGTGAAGTTAGTTCTCAAGAAACAGAGTTCGTTGCTATAGTTGGAGTGCCCGATTATGTGATTGAGAATAGAATAGTAGCTAAAGAATTGGTTTGTGAAGAGCCAATAGTTTTCAAAGAAGAACCAGTTACCTTTCATCATGCTGTATTCAACCCAAGTTCCATTAAATTGCAAATTGAAAAGGTCAATATGAAGAATAAAAATTTTACAGAAAAATGGAAATTTGAAATTGATATAATAGGAGTGAAACCTTCTAAAATTTTAGAATTTCATCAAGCTAGAGGGGATTCCCTGAAATATTCAATTAGTGAACATGAGAAAGAGAAATCAATATTGAACAAAGGAACAAAAGAATTAGAAGATGCTATGTTTCCTAGACCCTTGTTTTTTGAACACATATATATTATTAGATTGTTTTATATTTTAGAGGACACACCATAATCATGTTCAAGACTAAAATGGGATTCAATTTTATTGAAAACCATTAGAAAATGTGTTGGATATAATATAAACAAAAGGGTTTATTTAATCCTTGATGATTGGTAATTGGCTACTAGTTCAACTTGTATCTCTACAAGGATTTTAAATCTTAAAGAATATCTACCAAAGGATTTAAAAAATGATGAACATTTCTACAAGGAATTTGTCTGTGATTTTAGTGCTAGCATATCAAGCATGAATGATATCCACTAGAGACAAAAACATATTCCATCAAAGGTATGACTTAAGAAAATAATGCATGCTGGTGAAGGAGAATCAAGTGTTTGATGTAAATGATTATTGAGTGTGATGTTATCAATTCAAAAAGAAGTGACCTATTTTTCAAGCTTGTTGGTGTAACTAAGGAATTGGAGGGTTCACATTTAATAATGGACTCTATATTTCTTACAAAAAATCAATTGTAATAACAGATAGAAGCTCTTAAAATTTCATGGGCCAATGAGTTTAATAACCCAACTGAATTCTCACAAGAGGAAGCTGAAAAGTGGTTGGTCCACTATGTAAACAAGAATGAAGATCAAGCATATATAATTCATTAGTTAGGTTTTGAATTACAAGATATCAAATATGAGTTGTTCGATCTCAAAATCAAGCACGGGCCAATTGTTTCCCCCATACAGTAGTATATTGAGAAATGGTTAAGAAATGCATTGGTCAGAATAACTGACCCTGATTCTCAAGAAGCAGTTACAACCATTAGGGCACCTCCAATAAAGCAACATATAAAGGAAGATTCAACAACCAAATATAGAGTGTTTTTGTTTTCCATCATAGTGAGTCAAGTAACCATTTGATTAAGCTTTTACCTTCTTTATTTCCTCTTGGTTAGGAGTCATCCAACCTTTCTATTTCAAGGTCTATGAATATCAAAGAAGGGATAATTTTAAGGATAGAAATTTATATTAAAATTTAGAAACATGGGGTAATCTTAATAGTCGTTAATATGAAAAATGTAAAATGTTTGGCGATAGGTTTGTAAAAATATTTAAATTTATAAGGATTTTATATAGTTTCTATAATTTTTTGGTATTTTTTGAGGTAAAATAATTCATTCTATGGAATTTGGGCAAATCGTTTTAAGAAAAAATGGAAATTAGTGAATCTTTTTTGGGAAAAACCATGGAAAATTATCCCATTGGCGAAATTTAGCCCCTAAAATCATCTATGTATCAAAGGTTGATTCCTAACAATTCTTTTCTCTTTTCTTCTAGGTGTTTTAATCTATTTATGGTCCATGGGAGCATCCTAGTCCTCTATGATGAATGCATTTTGTTTTCTGAATATTATAAACACTTTTCAAACATTTGTATATTTTTGAGGTTCCCAGAGAACTATTCAAGGCACATGTCTAGCAATTTCTCAAACTTTGAGTTTTACGCATGAGATTTCAAGTGTGTATATATCAAAATATATTTGAGTTTTAAATCAAATATCATGTTAAGTTCTCTGCATATGTGGTGCTTAGTTCTTATCTTTCCAAATGATATGTGCTTCTCTACTTTATGCTATGATGGAAGATGAAAGGAAGATGGAATATTTCTTTGAACCCAAATTGTGAAGCATGACAATGGATGAACATGAGAAGAGGTTCTTTGAGTTTCTAAAGTATGTGGGATTCATAAAGGATGAGAAGGTAAAAATCCAAAGGTTGCTAAGTGGTTTACCTTCCTTATACAATGGAAATATACACTATTATAACCCAATGACTTTGGAGGAGGCCAAGAAGAGAAAATAATTTTTATGAGCAGAGCAGAGGGAGGTCAATCTTCTAAAAATATTGGAATGACAAGATGAAAGGAAAGAGGGATTAAAGGTAGAAAGATTTTAAGCCACCATTTTTCAAGAACAAATCCCAAGCAAATCAACAAGTACAATCAAACCAAAATGAGCCCAAGATGGCATATTCATTTGGGAGAACATCAAGGAAACAACATGTACAATGTTGGTGATGTGAGGGAAATAACTTATGTAGGGATTTCCCTCACAAAGGAGAAAGGGTGAAGACTATCCACAACATTCAGGAGGTTGAAATGGTTGAATACGTGGGAGGAAACATGCCAAGGATTTATGTAGCCTTGGAAAGCAAGCAAGAAGAATCCATAGCAACTAGCCCACATCCCATAGTAATTTTAATTGATTATGGAGCTACCCATAGTTATGTAAACTCTAACATTGTTGAAATATTTCACTTACAAAGGAGTAGGAATAATAAATCTTGGTTAGTTCAGTTAGCTACAAGGGCTAAGAGAAAAATTAGTGAGTTGGTTAAGGATTGTCCAATAGACATGAATGGATTCAACACAAAGGTAGATGTGAACATCATATCATGTTGTCCTATATTGTTACAACAATACAATCACTTGTTTTGACGAGGTAGGACAACATGAAAAAGTTCGAGGCATTCCAAGAGCTGTAGCTATTAGAGAAATTTCGGCCATGCAGCTCAAAAAGAGTTTCAGGAAGGGATGCTAGATTTTTACAGCCCATATGGAAGAGGAAAGAAAATATAAAGTGGAAAACAGTGAAGACCATATAGTCTTGAGGCATTTTGAATATTGTTTTGGGGAAATCCCAGGACTACCACCTAATAGAGACATTGATTTCTCTATTGATTTGGTGCCAGGAGCCACCATAATGTCCAAGACACCTTATAGAATGGGAAAACCATAATTGAAGGAGTTTCATATGCATATTGAAGAATTGTTAAAGAAGGGCTATATATGCCCAAGTGTGTCACCTTGAGGTGCCCCAATTATTGTTTTTTGAAGAAAGATGGAACCTTAAGGCTGTGTATTGATTTTTGATTGCTGAATAAGGTCACCATAAAGAACAAATACCTTTTTCCAAGGATTGATGATCTATTCTGTCAATTGAAAGGTGAAATAATTTTTTCCAATATTGAATTGAGGTCAAGTTATCATCAAGTGAGGATAAAGGAATAAGATATCAACATGACAACGTTCAGAACAAGATACATGCATTATGAATTTATGGTAGTTCCATTTGGGTTATCAAATTCCCTAGTCATTTTCATGTTCTTGATGAAAAGAGTGTTCAGGTAGTACCTAGACAAGTTTTTGATTGTGCTCTTAAATGATATACTCATCTACTAAAAAATGGAAGAGGAAACTGAGAAACACATAAGAATGGTGCAAAAATGTTTAAGAGAGCACATGTTGTATTCCAAGCTAAGAAAGTGTATCTTTTATCAAAAGAAGATTCACTACTTGGGGAATATTATTTCAACCGATGGGATACAATTTAATCCTAAGAATATAGAGGCCATTAGAGGGTGGCCAATGCCAATAAATATGATAAAGTTCAGATCATTCATTGGTCTTGTCAGGTATTACCTAAGATTCATAAACGATTCTCAACTATTGCAAGCCCAATCACCTCTTTGCAAAAGAAGGGAGAGAAATTTGAATTACTTCCGAGCGTGAAGAGAGATTTTAGCAACTGAAAGACATTTTGACAAGTGATCCCATCTTAAATATTATAGATCCAGATGAATATTTTTTGGTGTGCATTGATGCATGTAAGGAAGGGCTTGTCAGAGACCTCACTCAAAAGGATCATATTTTGTGCTATGAGTCTTGAAAATTAAAATAGCATGAGAGGAGTTATGCTACAAATGACTTGGAATTAACATCCATTGTTCATGAGCTGATAATGTGGAGCCATTGCCTCATGGGGAGAATATTTAAACTAAGGATAGACCACTGTGGTCTAAAACATTTGTTTGGACAACCCACACTAAATGTCAAACAAACTAGATGGCTCAAATTTCTTAGTGAATTTGAATTTGAAATTAAACATATCAAAGGATAAGAAAACTAGGTGGATGATGCACTAAAAACAATGTCACATGAAATGAATCCTGCATCCATCAACATGTATAGATCCAATTTAAAATACATATTTTTAGAGGCTACAAATTCATATCAACACTGTTTGAAAATAAAAGAAACATTACAACGAGGTAATTTTCAACATAAATTTAAAGATTATGAGCTAAAAGAGGATGGAATCCTCATGTACAAAGGTAAGGTATATGTGACAAATTCCAGAGAGTTGAAAAATACAGTACTGAGATAAATGCACAATGTGCCATATGTAAGGCACTTGGGATACCATAAATCAATTGCAGCTGTAAGAAGACAATACTTTTGACGTGGAAGAAAGAAGTGGTTTATTATATATCCAAGTGTCAAGAGTGCCAAAAGGTGAAGACTAGACATAGACATCTAGCTAAGCTATTAAAGCCATTGTCCATTCCAAAATGGAAGTGGGAAGTAGTTATAATGGATTTTATTGCAAAGTTTCCAAGAACAATAAAGCAACATGATTCCATCATGGTAGTGGTGGAAAAATTGACTAAGGATGCACACTTTATCATAGTAAAATATACACACAAGGAAAAACATATTGCAGAGATATACATGAAAGAAGTTGCCAGGCTACATGGGGCACCTAAGGCAATAGTTTCAGACATAGATCCAAAGTTTACATCCAATTTTTGGAAAGTTTTGTTCAAATGCTTTGGGAAAAATTTAGATCTCGGTATATCATATCACCCAGAGCCTGATGGGAAAATAAAGAGGAGCAACATAATAATTGAAGACATGCTCATAATGTATGTGATGAAACAACCATCAAAGTGGGAGGATTATATCCAATTAGTGGAATTTTATTACAATAATGGATATCAAGCCTCATTAAAAATGATCCCATTTGAAGAATTGTATGGCA
>ML781358.1:430902-445731 GCA_009831015.1 Picea engelmannii | reverse complement strand
CCCCCCCCCCCCTCTCAGTTGTCCAACAATTGGTATCAAATTAGGTTCCTTTTATTTAAAGGTAGATCAATAAGCTTAAACATTTCAAGCCATGAAGGAACTTCAACCAATAAGGCCCCTCTGTTCAATGGAACAAACTTTGCCTTTTGGAAAGTTAGGATGAGAACCTACATAATGGATTTAGGTGCAGATGTCTGGGATGTGGTAGACACTGGTTATGTAAAGCCAGTTGTACTAGCTAATAAGGACGACAAGCTAGACTTCATCTTCAATGCTAAGGCTATGAATTCTATTCTGAGTGGGCTTGCCGAAGCAGAATTTGTAAAATTTATGCACTTAGAAACTGCCAAAGAAATGTGGGACAAAATCATTAGCAATTATGAAGGTAATGAGAAGGTAAAGGATGCCAAGCTTCAAACCTACAGATTAAAGTTTGAACAACTAAATATGAAAGAGGATGAAACTATTGGGAAGTACTTCCTGAGAGTTGAAGAACTAGTGAATTCCATGAAGAGTCTTGGTGAGAAGTTTGAAGACATAGTTTTAGTCCAGAGGATTTTAAGATCTTTGCTAGATAGGTTCAACCCAAAGGTATCTGCTATAAAAGAACTTAGAGACCCAAAAAATCTACCTTTTGATCAACTTCTAGGAATGTTGACTTCATATGAAATGAGGATAGGTAAAGATAAATCCACCTCTAGAGAAGCATCATTTAAAGATGATAAGAATGAGGATTATGAGACTGATGAAATTGAAGCAAAATTTGTGACAAGACTAAAGAAAGGATCAGGAAAGTACCAAGGCAAATTGCTCTTCAAATTTTTTAACTGTGGAAAGATAGGTCACTTTGCATCTAAGTGTCCACACAAGAAGCAAGATCAGAATTCTGAAGGTGAAAAGAAGTTCAAACCCAAGAGATTTGGTAAAAATAAAAGTTTATATGTAAACAATGATGACTCTTCAGAAGACACAGATAGTGACTTCTCATGTGAAGATAAGGTTAATGAATTTATGCTTATGGCCCAAGAGGATTATGATAATAAAAGAACAGGAAATAATGTTGATGATGAAGAAGTTGTGGTTGACCTGGAAGGAGAACTGATCATTTTTCTAGAAGAAATTGCTAGACTCAAATCTAAGAAGAAAAAGAAAAATCAATTGTTGATACAGTTTGAGAAAGAAAATAAAGAACCTAATGAAGCCTTTGCCCTGATAAAAGTGGAATTAGAAGAGGCAAAGAAAATAGAGGACATTCTGAAACAACAATTATCAGAAAATAAGGCAATATGTGAAGCCTTGGAAGAAGAGGTAGTAAAACTAGAAAAGAGATGGAGAGGTTTAAAACATTGTATCTTCAAAATCTTCCAACCATTAAATCCACGACAGAACTAAGCAAAATTATGAGCAAACAAAGATATCTATTGTTGAAGACTGGTTTAGGTTATGTAAATGGTTCAAGAAGCAAACAAACAGAAAGCAAAGAGCCAATAAAGATGATCAAGTTCCAAGTTAGCAGAAAATCAGACCATGAGAGTACTCTATCACCTAAAGCTAATAAACACAAGATGATCCCTGATAAAAAAAAAGAGATCAGAAGACGGAGAAAAAAATGCCAAGAAGAAGGCCATCCTTCAGGTACCAAAATTTCTTTCATGGCTATTGTTTTTACTGTTCTAATTTTGGTCATTAAATTGTAAACTGTCAAATTAAGTTTAGAGACATGCAACTGAGGAATTCAAGAAATAGACAATCTTTACAACATAGAACTAAGCAACCAATGAATAGACAACGTAGCACCAATCACTTTGACCTACTGAACAATAAGCTCGAATTTTATAACTGTCATAACTTCAGCCACAAAGCTGCAAACTGCCAATTGAAGAAGTAAAAGGCAGATCCAAGGATAAATCCTTTAGCTAGAAATGCCATCACATGGAAAAAAAAAGACAGTGAAAAATGTGGTCTAGTACTTTCAGCTCAAAAACAAAAAGACCCCTGGTATATAGACAGTGGATGTTCCAAGCACATGACTGGAGACAAGGATAAGTTTCTATATATAAGTAAAAGCAAAATGGGAAATGTAACCTTTGGAAATGATGAACTAGGTAAACTCCAGGGTAAAGAGATGGTGAGTTTGAGTAATGGTAAAGGAAAAGCCCAGAATGTTCTGCTTGTAGATGGGCTGAAACATAATTTTCTCAGTGTAATTCAAATGTGTGACAGAGGATGTGAAGTGTTGTTCACTTCCAAGGATTGTAAGATAAAGTCTGTAAACTCAGGACAAGTGGTGGCTAAGGGAATAAGGACAGAAAATAATGTATATGTGTTGAAAGAATATAAAGAAGAGTTTCATCTAAGAAAACATGATGAAAGTTGGTTATGGCATAGGAGACTTGGACATATAAACTTTGACCACTTAATGAAGCTCAAAAATCTTGAATCAGTAAAAGATCTTCCAAGAATATCAAAGCCACAGGACTCTGGGTATAAAGCCTACCAAGTAGGAAAGATAACCAGGACACAGTTTAAATCCAAGAGCTCTAATTCAACAGAGAAACTACTCCAATTAGTTCATATGGATTTATGTGGACCATCAAGACAAGAAGGAACAGGGAAGGAAAACTACTTTATTTTGATCATTGATGATTACTCCATACTTACTTGGGTTGATTTTCTCAAAGAAAAAGTTGAAGCATTTGAGAAATTTAAAATATTTAAGGCTTTAAAGGAGAATTAAACAGATAGGAGGTTAAAGGCAGTAATATTAGACAGAGGAGGAGAATTTATGTCAAGTGAGTTCAAGGAATTATGTGATAAACATGGGATCAAGAGAGAATACACAATCCCAGGAACTCCACAACAAAATGAAGTAGTTGAGAGGAAAAACAAAATAGTTCAGCAAATGGCCAGGTCAATGATGAATGAGAATAACATTGGTCAAACTTACTGGGTAGAAGCAATACACACAGCAGTCCATATTCTTAACAAGGCCCACCTCATACCACATAATGACAAGACACCATATGAACTATGGTATGGAAGACCTGCTTCAATAAAACACTTCAAAGTCTTTGGGAGTAAGTGCTACATAAAGAATAATAATGAAAACCCTGGTAGGTATGATGACAGGTTTGATGAAGGCATCTTCTTAGGATATGCTACCAATAGTAAAGGATATAGATGCTTTAATAAAATATTGCATAAATTAGTTGATTGCATTGATTTAAAGGTTGATGAAGGAATCCCAGAAAGAGAGGTGAGCAATATTGAGCCCACTACAAAGGACATAGCTGAAATGAAATATGAATAGGTCCAAGAATCAGATGGAGAAGATACACCCAGAAAAGAAGAGTCAGGACACCAATCATCATCAAATCCTTCCTCCAAAATTACTCATAAGAATCATCCTGAAAGTTAGATAATTGGTGAGAAAGACAAAGGTGCACAAACCAAGAGAAGGATAATCAAAGACACCAAGCAAACACATATGGCCTTCATAGCCATGGTGGAACCCAAGAACTTCAATGAAGCCAGTGAAGATGTGAATTGGTTAAAATCAATGAATGAGGATCTTGACCAGATTGAAAAGAATGACACTTGGTAACTCGTTCCTAGGCCAGCAAATAAAACTGTAATAGGATCCAAATGGGTCTACAAAAATAAGATGAATGAGTAGAGAAATATTGTAAGAAATAAGGCTAGATTGGTCTATAAAGGATATGCTCAAATAGAAGGACTGGACTTTGATGAAACATTTGCGCCTATAGCAAGATTAGAAGCTATTAGAATGTTTCTTGCCTATGCTTGTCATAAACAGTTTAAATTCTACCAAATGGATGTCAAGTCAACTTTTCTAAATGGAGATCTCTAAGAAGAAGTCTATATGGAATAGCCAGAGGGTTTCCAAGTGTCAGATAACCCTGACTTTGTCTGCAAGCTGAAGAAATTCTTATATGGGTTGAAACAAACTCCTCGTGCCTGGTATCACAAACTAGATACATATCTACAAGACAAAGGGTTCAAGAGAGGAAGAATTGACAAAAATCTATATATCAAAACAGAGGGTAATGATCTGCTCATTGTGTTTGTTTATGTAGATGACATCATCTTCAGTAGTAATAATTAATCATTGTTAAAATGGTTTACTTTTGCCATGCAGTCTGAATTTGAAATGTCTATGATAGGGGAACTGCCATTTTTTCTTGGCCTACAAATTACTCAGAGGTCTAAAAGAATATTTCTTTCTCAAGAAAAATATCTAAGAGAAGTGTTGAAAAGGTTTCAAATGGAAGATTCTAAACCTATGAGCACACCTATGGTCACTGGATTTAAGTTAAGCAAGGATGATGATTCACTTGATGTTGATCAGACTTCATATAGGTCTATGATAGGAAACCTATTGTACATGACAACATCCTGTCCAGACATAATGCATGTTGTTGGCATGGTAGGAAGGTACCAGGCTGCACCTAAACAGAGTCATTTGTTAGTTGTCAAAAGAATATTTAGATACTTCAAAGGAACAATGAGCTATGGCCTATGGTATCCTAGAAATCAGAATTTTCAACTATCAGTCTATTCAGATGTTGATTGGGATAACTGCGTGGATGAAAGGAAAAGCACGAGTGGAGGTGCATTCTTCTTAGGAGATTCCCTTGTATCATGGTTGAGCAAGAAGCAAGGTTCCATTTCCTTATCAACTACAGAAGATGAATACATTGCAGCTGCCACATGTTGTACCCAAGTATTGTGGATGATTCAGACACTTGCAGACTTGGAAGTAAAATATACTGCATCGATCCCAATTCATTGTGATAATACCAGTGCAATTAGTCTATCAAAGAACCCTGTATTTCACTCCAAGACCAAGCATATACCCATCAAGTATCACGTCTTGAGGGAATAGGTGACCAACACTGTTGTTACTTTTCATTATATTCCATCTAAAGATCAGATTGTTGATATCTTCACTAAACCACTTGCAAAATCTTAGTTTGAGTATCTACGCCAGAAGTTGGGCATGACCCCATTATCAACCTAAGAGGGTCCATCCTATCAGGGTGATTATGTATTGGTTGAATATCTGATACCTACGACAACTACTACAATAGCTCAGGGGGAGCATGTTTTCTTTGACTTTGATGTCAAAGGGGGAGAAAAGGTGTGGTCCGGATGCTATATGTTATAGTTGGAGAATAGCGCAACCTCTTAGGGTTGCCATCAATCCCAAAGGGAGAGATTGTTAGCATGTTTATAGGAAGAGTGTGCTTGTCATTGATGGCAAGAACAACAGTGACGATGGTATGTTTACAGGAAAGAAAAGAAGCAATGATGGGAAACAGGGAAAGCATAATTTCAGGAGAAACGGACACTATGCAGAGACGAGAAAGCTCAAAAGAGATAGCAGTTTCCAAAAGTGCAGACGAGGTCCAAGTCATCAAGACTCGTAGAAGGATCAAAGGTTGAGGCCTTTGACACATAGACATTCTTCCAAGTCTGGAGGAAGCATAAGCTCAGGAGGAGGAGCGACAGTAGCCGTCAGATCAGTATCCAGATAGGAGGAGCGGGCAGAAATATCAGGTCGTCGATCTGAGAACATGATCGACGAACAACGATTAGTCTAGATCTAAAGATGAAAGGAGTTTACACTAAGGAAAACTTGAGATTTGAAATCTTCGGAATGCGAAGTTTCGTCAGCCCTCAGATTAATTTTGAGTGGAAGGACGGGACAAGCTAGCAAAGTTGCATCGCGGAAAGATTGATCCGTCAATCCAAGATTCTAATCAAATGAACGACATTCACTTCAGATATAGAGATGCGAGGAGTTTACACTCAGGAATTTTGAGATTTGAAATCTCCGGAATGCGAAGTTTCATTAACCGTCGGATCTGGAGATCAGACAATGACCGTTAGATCAAGGAAAATCTACATCAGCAGATTATTTCGGCAAATATCATCCTCAAGGACACACGGTGGACCACGTCAATAGACCACATCAGCAAGGACATGTGGTAGACCATGTCAGCAAAGACATGTGGCACAATTAGAAAATGACAAGTGTCAAGTTGATTCGGCATTTTAGGTTGCGTAAATCACAAATCCAAGTGACATGTGGCAGTTTCTTGGCTCGTGACACGTCATCAAGTGACGCAAGAATTACGTCACTCGAGGAATTTTTCTTCGGGAGTTTTACCACCAGTACTCGTGCAATGACCCTAAGTCCCGAATTCTGAAGACCCAAAGTGGATATGAGTCGTCCGATCTGAAGATCAATTCAGGTGTATTCTCGATCGTTGATTGTGCAACATGATATGTGTCAATGGATCATGAAATCCAGGTGAAACTTATATGGGAAAATGCAAAGGAGAAAGGTTTGAGATTATTGAAGTCTCAAAGTCCCAAAGTGAATGAGGACCATTGATTCAAGGAGGACACATGGAAGGAATCTATGGACTCCAACTAAAAGTGTTCTGAGAAAGTGGAGGTTGTGAAATGAAGTATCCAAAGTCCAGAGACATGAAGGAGATATCAATCGTTGATCCGAGAGGGACACACGTCATTGGATTGTGGAATCTGGGTGAAATGTTGTGGGAGAAAACGAGAACTTGAGAATTGAAACTCTCGGAGCTCGGATCGTGAAATCGATCTCGTCCATTGGTGTGGAGGGACATGTGTCATCTGATCACTGAGACCAAGGATTGTGCATGGACAAAGGAAAGAAGGCAAATCCATCTATTGAAGAGGATAGATGTCAGCAGATCTTCCATTCTGGAAGATATCCAGTCAACAACAACAAGGTTTGAGAGTTGAAACTCTCAGAGCCCGGATCATGAAGGAAACCTCATCCGTTGATGGAGGAAGTAGATATCTGGTCCACATAATTGAGAGGATAGATCTGAACCATCCTTTCAAGAGCACTGTCAAGATTGATAGATCGACGATCATGCTCCATTGCGGGTCTAGAACATGCTCGGGCCTTAATTTTTCATGAGCGGGCCACACTTGAAACCATGGTTTTGGAGAAAGGACACGTGGAGGTGTGTGGTGAATTGCAGGACGACAAGTAATTTGGTCTAAACCACCTTTGGATGCGCCCGTAATCGATTGGTCACATGAAGCTCATATCCCAAAGTCATATCATGAAATGGAGCCAACGCTCACCAGACAGAAATTGGGAAGCACCTTTTGAATAAGCGCTTGGTCACCACCGATGGTCACGTGAAGGAAGGGGATAGAAGCTAAAGAAGCCATATTTGATTAGCTGTAACTGATAAAGAAGACGAAGAGTCTTGACTATCAAAGAAGCTAAGGAATCTCAACATAACGACCATTGATGATGAACTCACAACAAACATAACCGCCAGAGAAGATGAAGAGTTGTCATGATGATCAGGTGATGAATCGACGTAAGAAATGCATGTAGAATAGAGAAGTGAAGTGATTCTGCTTTTGAGCTATGAAAGAGTAAGGAAGAGCTATAATGAACAACCTGTAGGGAAGAACAGTGACGTTGTGAAGAGCATGCGGAGGTATTTCCCATGAAGGATGAAGAAGGTGCACAGAGAGTATAAAAACACAGAAATGAGGAGATGGTTGATGTTGTTGAGAGTGATTCATGCGAGAAGATAGACATTGGTGTTGGAGAGTAGAGCATCATAGCAGAAGAGTGATGAGAATAGTAAGCCATAGATAAACATTGTATCACTACGATAAAGTCATAAAAATAAAATATTTATATTTCAGGGTGGTAGGGAGGTGCTAGGGAGGACTGGTGTCCTCAGAGTTTCAAGTGGGTGCTCAGAGGAAAACTATTGTTCTCTGTTATACAGGTTGGTGCCTGTGTGACTGGAAGCTGGTGCTTCCATCCAGTTGGTGTTGGAACACTCAGGGAGTTGGTGCTTCCTTCTAGTGGGTTCTAGAGAAACTAGAGAGTTGGTGCTCTCAACAAGTTGCTTCTTGTAAAAAAGAGGTTGTAGCCTCAAGAGGAGTTGGAGCTCATAAGATTGATAATGTAACAAAAATAAAGATTACTTATCATATCAAGAAGAAGAGGTTTTTCCCTTTATGGGTTTCCTCAGGAAATATCTGTCTCTATATATTTCATGTGTGTGATTGATGTTTAATATTTTATTGCTTACTTCCCTGCATCATTGTGATCATCATTGAGTGTTATGTAAAGAGTTTAAAATCAACATAATCATTTAATCACAGTAACAATTGATTCACCCCCCACTCTCAGTTGTCCAATACATCCCATACCTAGAAACTCCTTTTCCACTGTTCCTTCCTTCTCTATATAGCTACAGGATCTGTTCCTATCCATGTTGAGTTATCCAAGGAAGAGCCTCACTGCTGATTTGATGCTTGAAGGTCTTTGGAGGAACCCAATGGAAGTTGGCTCCGAACCAATACCGAAGGTTGAATCAGGTTGTAACTACATTTCTCACATTGTTGTTAATAGAAGAGTTCTCTTTCCATCCTATTGTGTGTGTATTGGTTCATTTTAATTTTATATGCTAATGTATTTCATGTATATTTGAATCTATGCACATGATATATGTTATTTGAATGTATAACTACCTTGTAGCAGCCTATTCTTGGTTTCATATTGCAGTATAGTTCCGACAGAGATTAGGAGTGCTTCAAGAAACGAGAGTGGGGATCAACATCGAACGAAGGATTCAAGGTGTGAGACCTATCCTTCTTTAATTCTCTCTCTCTCTCTCTCTCTTTATAAAAGTAGTTATTTTTTTTATTCATTGATATAGATGAGGGTAGGTTTTGTCTTCTAAATTTGGTCTTGCTCTACTGTGACTTGACCCAAGGTCACAAGGGAAAAATCCCTTAATCAATGAGTATATAGGATTGTCCATATGGAGCTATGTAGAGAAGAAACACCAACTCTCCATACTTGTTTAACTTGGGTGTCTGGTAATGGTAATATGATCAAAATATAGGAGGACAATATCATGGGGAAATCCCCACTCATGCACAATTTAGAAATTTTATAACTCAGAGTATGGATGATTTCTCAAAATCTCAAAATGTTGTTTCACCTTTCTCTTTGGGTTAACATATTGGACAACATGTGGTTGGAATGGAAGATAATGTCAACTATATATTCTCTTGCTCCCTAGTTGGATGTTCCTTTTATTCATCTCCGTAGTTGTGCTCGTGTTGAAAACTAAAACATGACTAGAGGGGTTCGGGTCTCAAATGCAATGAGTATGTGGTTAATCTAGGCTACAAATTTCAATTATTGGAACTTTTGTTACCTCCAAAGTCTAATTTTTGAAATCATATTTTGAAAGGGGATGGAATACCAAAAGTAAACATTCTTTACTGGATCACGGTTCATGGGATACTTCTAACTTTAGAAACTCTTGAAAAAAGAGGAATCCAAGGTCCGTCAAGATGTGCTTTGTGTAAGAATTCAGAGGTAAACCATTTCCATCTCTTCTTTGATTATCCTTATACCAAGGAAGTATGAAATCATGAGTTTAGGGAAATTGAAACTAGACTTGTGCATCCCCATTCTTGGTAAGAGATGTTCACAACTTGGCACAAAAAATATATTGTGAATGTTTTGAACGAAACTATTCTCAAAAGAGATTGGCTTCCAAGGCCAATGTTTATCTATTGGAATATATGGCTGACAAGAAACAGATCACCTTATTATTAAAATGATTCCAGTCTTGTATCTATAGATATAAAATTATATGGCCTTCTAATTGGATATCCATGCTATAGGAATCAAAGAACATAACATGTTGGTGTTGAAGTAGGAAGAAAGGGATTGGCTCCAAGATATGTTTCTAGGAGGTTTATTGCAATCGAGAAGCTCAATTAAAAGGATGACAATTGAAACATCATGGAAAATTCATTTTGAAGAAGAGTAATTCTAAATATGGAAATCATCTCATAATGATTATTTTATTTTCTTTGATGGGGCATCAAAAGGAAACATAGGGGTGTAGGTGCAGAGGGGATCACCATAGATCCTGGTGAACATCAAGAAATTATTTTTAAATGGGGTATAGGTGAAGTTAAAAATAATCAATATGAATTTCCTGTCCTCTATTAAGGACTCAAGATCCTCGATTCAAGGCAGATTGGGATCCTTATTGTTATTGGAGACTCTACAATCATTATAATACATATGTGCAACTTCTCCACTCCACCAAATTCAAGTTAGCAAGGCCCATCTCTAGAATCCAATATAAGGTAAATAGGTTTGTAAGGTTTGATTTCTTCCACAATCTAAGATATAAGAATCATTGAGTTGACAAGTTAGCTAATGGAGCCTCTCACTTGGAGGCCAGGAAAATAAGGATAAATGGGAGAATAACCACATCATGTATCCATTAATTTTATTCAGGAATTATAATCCAAATTTTGTTAGGCATCCAAGATTCATTGACAAGTGGCATAAGGAATTAATGAGGGTTGTTACACATTATTTTGGTCACTCCAGTGATCCACTAATAACATGTGTTCATGTTCCCAAAAAGAGCATTTCTCCACGAGGAAAGTGATTGGCTTTCTCTTCTCAGAAACCATATTAAGGAAGGTCATCACACCCTACAAAATGCAAGGGATGCGATGATCCTTGATCGTCGCATCCTTCTCTAGAGCTAGACTGTGACGTCTATGCAGGTTGCACTATAGCTAGGGTGCGATGATGCCAAAAGACTAAGAAAAGGTCAAATTTCACGAATGTTCTAGAAGGGGATCTTATAGAAGATGAAGTGGCCTCTGAATGGTTTGGATCTTACTCTCTTTTCTGATTTGGTGGGATCATCCTAATCTCCTCAACCATATCTCCTTCACATTATATAAAGAGGGATATATCATGGAAAAGGATAAGGTGGAATAGGCTAAGATTTGTATGGAGAGTTCTGCATTAGATCATGCTTGAAAGCCTCATTTCAGTTCATCAAGCCATTGTGGATCTTCTTCATTCAAGATTGGAGCAAGTGTGTGTGTTGGATCAAAGGGCCATCGAAAGGGGAAATTACGACATCAAGGATTTGGTTGTAATCTCCACTTTCATTTTAATATGATATAGTGATATGTTTCTTTCCCATAAAAGTAGTCTTGTTTTATTGTATGATTCCTTGATCACATACATAGGTTCTTGTTGAGTATATTATATTTCTTTCACTTCGATTGGCTTGTGTTCCCTTGCAGATTCAATATCACAGGAGCACCGTAGTGGAGCTAGGATGACAATGGAAAGAGGACATGGCATTTAAATGGTATGTTGTCTATCTCTTCTTAAATAGTAAACTCAATAGTTAGTGCTTAGGGAAAGTGTCATATTCTGTTCTGTTTTGTTCTAGTTCCAGATGGATCTAGGGAGATTTGTTTATGTCTGCATTTATCGATTAGTCCCATAACAAAATTGGCGACCATACTGGGAATTTGAATTCCTTTTTGGTTTTTTTCTTCCCATTCTTTTTTAGCCTCCCTTCATCTGATTAAATTCATTCTCTGAGTTTGTGGGTGATCCATTTGGATTCCCTGGGTCTACAAGTTCAGTTAGATTTTTTGTCTTTCTCCCATTTTTTCCATCATTTACATAGATCGTCGCACTGTACCATACTGGCAGCTTGTGACGACCCTCAGACATTGCATCCTGCTTGACTAATCTAGTGCGACGACGTTGCACTGTGCTCAATTAGTAGCCTGCGACGACCTTTTCCCGTCGCACTGTGTCCCACACCTAGGTTGCAACGAATCCTGTAGGATTTGTTGGTGTGAGTCAATTTGTATTTTTTCACCCAGTTTTGCCTCAGAGGCCTGGGGTGAACTTTTGATGCCAATGTTTGATTGATTCATGAGTTTAAAACTTGCCTCTGATTAGTTTTCAGGGATTGAAAGTTGGTCTTTGTAATTTTGCAAGTTTTTGGCTTTTGATCTTTGTCACAAGGATATAATCTCAGGATCTTGATCTGAGTGCTTGATTGACAAAAGTTTTTTAATTTGTTTGAGGTTTTGGATTGATTTCACTTTTTATATTGTTTGTTGGTTGAGAAACACTTTTTTCTTGCATGTGACAAAAGGTTTTCTTATCTTTTTCATTTTTGTCTATATTACGAGTTTGATTTGGGAATTGTGTTGAGAATGTCTTGTTTTTCTTGGACTACATTTTCCTTTCATCATTGTATCCCTGATTTGATTTGGGAAAGGAAGAATTGAATTCATTTATTCTTTTTAGTAATCTTTTGTAAAGAAATTTTTACATTTGAAATATTTGTTAAAGAGAAGAATTGGAAAATGTTTGTAGTTCATGATTATTTGGAATTGTGTTCATTCGAAATTAAGAAATTGCAATTCATAGCTTTTTGTACTTCAAAAAAAATGCCTTCTCCCTACTGTAATTAGAGTTCATTGAATTGAAAATTGCGCATTCATCTCTTCTTACATTTTCTTGGGTCAAGGTTGCAACTTCATTAGTTTCATTTCCATCTCCCTTTTGAGTAAACAACAACCTCAAAAATATGACGCAAAATTAAAAATTATTAGCAAATTTTATTTTATAGGAATTCTTTTCAACAACATTAGCGAGGATAGCACTTTGGAATAGGTTGTAAGGCACACTCTCCAAAGCATCAAAACACACAATAGTATCTTGTGATAGGGAGAGTTCAAATCCAATTGCTACATTTTATCCTGGGAAGCCCTTCTAACACAAGGGTCAATCACGAGGTCACATTTGGACTAGAAGAGTTACTCACCCTTATTTGTCGGTCTTGGTGTAGATATTGCATGTATTATTGGGGGTCACTTGAAGGTATACCCATGATTATGTGTGGGAGCCTCTCGAGTTGATTTCGGGCTAGATACCCTGTCGTTGCACGTGGATCGAACTATTGAATGTTTCCCCAGGCATCACTGTCGTAGTTGGTAACCTTAGTAGCCTATCTCTCTAGGGTATTTACACGAGGTGATTGTGGAGGGGAAAGTCTTCACGGTACTTGGAATTGACGTTGGCCAAACTCACTTAGGATACTTGGAGGGTATACCCATGAGCATGTATGGGAGCTTGCACCAGGGTGTAAGTGCATTAAGCAGGTCGTCAACGTAACTTTTCCACTCGCTTTATGCCATCCCTTTCTTGTCTTAATTTCATGACATTAGATTTCATCACCAACTAGTGACTTCAGAATAAGAAGGTTTGTTTGCTTGGTTTTATTTCTAGATTTTATTAGTGAGTTTTGTTTGTTTCCCTAGTTGGCCATAGATTTTTTTCGTTCTTTACTTGGTTCATCAAACATCGGCCTTCACCATGTTGGAAATATGGCTACAACAGAGATGACAAAGATGATCAAGGTTGTCATTGATGGCAATCGATTGTTTATGGAGAACAGAGGCACGAACACAGAAGCTGAAACACAGATGCTGCAACACAAATGCTGCAACACAAATGCAAACACAGTGCTGAAACAGAGCTGGAACACAGAAGCTAACGCAGATGGTTAAGGTTGTCATTAATGACAATCAGTTGGTTATGGAGCACGCACAAGTGTTAGAACATAGAAGCCGAAACACAATCGCAGATGTTGGCACACAGTTACTGAAACACGAACACCGATGCTGCAACACAAAAGAGTACACAGATGCTGCAACACAAAACGCGAACACAGACGCATGCACAAGTGTTAGAACATAGAAGCCGAAACACAATCGCAGATGCTGGCACACAGTTGCTGAAACACGAACACAGATGCTGCAACACAAAACGCGAACACAGACGCTGCAACTCAGGAGATGAAGAAGACGGTCAAGGATTGTCATTGATGGCAATCGGTTATGAAGCAGTCAAGGTTGACAACACACACAAGAGATACTGGAACATAGAAGCTAAAGATGCTGAAACATGAAGACACAGAAGCTGGAACACGAATGCTGGAACACAGATGCTGGAACACGAATGCTGGAACACAGATGCTGGAACACGAATGACACAGATGCCGGAACACGAATGCTGAATCACAGATGCTGAAACGTAGATGCTGAAACACAAGTGCTGAATCACAGATGCTGAGACGTAGATGCTGAAACACAAATGCAAGATCATAGATGCTAAAACACAGATGCTGGAACACAGCGTTACATGAGGTGGCATGCGTAGAGGAGGCAGAGTAAAGAGCCAGTTCAGAAAATCACGGAGAATGCTGGCACGCGAAAAGCAGGAGAACGAATAAACGAAAAAGGAAACTGCAGTTGGAGTTAAGAAAAGCAGAAAGACTTTAGTCTAAAATTAGACTGGAAGTTAAGACAACGCTTGCACGAGGTGGCATGTGTAAAGGAGGCATGCAAAGAGGCAGTTCAGAAAATCAAGGAGAATGGGGGCATACGAAAAGCAGAAGAAAGACTGAAAGAAAGGGAAACTCGAGTTGGAGTTGAGAAACGCATGGAAAACCTCTGCATGTGGCGAATCTATATAAAACGCTGAAACAGAGATGAATGGTTGCTGTTGATGTGAGAAAGAGAGAGAAAGCTCTGGATGTGAGAAAAGAAGGAGAAGAACCTGCGTGACAGGAGAAGGAGCTAAGAATGGGCTTCAGAGGACATTGAAGCTGGGCAGCAGATCAAAGGCAATGAAACAGAATTTGTGGCTGAGCAGTTAAGAAGAACAGAGATGGTTAAATCAGAGCAGCATAGCAGAAATGGTAAGCACGCTATATCAGAATAAGCAAATTAGTTTGAGAAAGATTTTTATTCAAGAAACTAGGGTGGTAGGGTGGTGCTAGGGAGACGTATGTCTCTTTCTCTGCAAGTGGGTGCTTGTAGAATCTGAAGGTTGGTGCCTTCATTCAGTTG
>ML781358.1:406754-430802 GCA_009831015.1 Picea engelmannii | reverse complement strand
TGATCCAGTAAAGAATGTTTACTTTTGGTATTCCATCCCCTTTCAAAATATGATTTCAAAAATTAGACTTTGGAGGTAACAAAAGTTCCAATAATTGAAATTTGTAGCCTAGATTAACCACATACTCATTGCATTTGAGACCCGAACCCCTCTAGTCATGTTTTAGTTTTCAACACGAGCACAACTACGGAGATGAATAAAAGGAACATCCAACTAGGGAGCAAGAGAATATATAGTTGACATTATCTTCCATTCCAACCACATGTTGTCCAATATGTTAACCCAAAGAGAAAGGTGAAACAACATTTTGAGATTTTGAGAAATCATCCATACTCTGAGTTATAAAATTTCTAAATTGTGCATGAGTGGGGATTTCCCCATGATATTGTCCTCCTATATTTTGATCATATTACCATTACCAGACACCCAAGTTAAACAAGTATGGAGAGTTGGTGTTTCTTCTCTACATAGCTCCATATGGACAATCCTATATACTCATTGATTAAGGGATTTTTCCCTTGTGACCTTGGGTCAAGTCACAGTAGAGCAAGACCAAATTTAGAAGACAAAACCTACCCTCATCTATATCAATGAATAAAAAAAATAACTACTTTTATAAAGAGAGAGAGAGAGAGAGAGAATTAAAGAAGGATAGGTCTCACACCTTGAATCCTTCGTTCGATGTTGATCCCCACTCTCGTTTCTTGAAGCACTCCTAATCTCTGTCGGAACTATACTGCAATATGAAACCAAGAATAGGCTGCTACAAGGTAGTTATACATTCAAATAACATATATCATGTGCATAGATTCAAATATACATGAAATACATTAGCATATAAAATTAAAATGAACCAATACACACACAATAGGATGGAAAGAGAACTCTTCTATTAACAACAATGTGAGAAATGTAGTTACAACCTGATTCAACCTTCGGTATTGGTTCGGAGCCAACTTCCATTGGGTTCCTCCAAAGACCTTCAAGCATCAAATCAGCAGTGAGGCTCTTCCTTGGATAACTCAACATGGATAGGAACAGATCCTGTAGCTATATAGAGAAGGAAGGAACAGTGGAAAAGGAGTTTCTAGGTATGGGATGTATTGGACAACTGAGAGTGGGGGGTGAATCAATTGTTACTGTGATTAAATGATTATGTTGATTTTAAACTCTTTACATAACACTCAATGATGATCACAATGATGCAGGGAAGTAAGCAATAAAATATTAAACATCAATCACACACATGAAATATATAGAGACAGATATTTCCTGAGGAAACCCATAAAGGGAAAAACCTCTTCTTCTTGATATGATAAGTAATCTTTATTTTTGTTACATTATCAATCTTATGAGCTCCAACTCCTCTTGAGGCTACAACCTCTTTTTTACAAGAAGCAACTTGTTGAGAGCACCAACTCTCTAGTTTCTCTAGAACCCACTAGAAGGAAGCACCAACTCCCTGAGTGTTCCAACACCAACTGGATGGAAGCACCAGCTTCCAGTCACACAGGCACCAACCTGTATAACAGAGAACAATAGTTTTCCTCTGAGCACCCACTTGAAACTCTGAGGACACCAGTCCTCCCTAGCACCTCCCTACCACCCTGAAATATAAATATTTTATTTTTATGACTTTATCGTAGTGATACAATGTTTATCTATGGCTTACTATTCTCATCACTCTTCTGCTATGATGCTCTACTCTCCAACACCAATGTCTATCTTCTCGCATGAATCACTCTCAACAACATCAACCATCTCCTCATTTCTGTGTTTTTATACTCTCTGTGCACCTTCTTCATCCTTCATGGGAAATACCTCCGCATGCTCTTCACAACGTCACTGTTCTTCCCTACAGGTTGTTCATTATAGCTCTTCCTTACTCTTTCATAGCTCAAAAGCAGAATCACTTCACTTCTCTATTCTACATGCATTTCTTACGTCGATTCATCACCTGATCATCATGACAACTCTTCATCTTCTCTGGCGGTTATGTTTGTTGTGAGTTCATCATCAATGGTCGTTATGTTGAGATTCCTTAGCTTCTTTGATAGTCAAGACTCTTCGTCTTCTTTATCAGTTACAGCTAATCAAATATGGCTTCTTTAGCTTCTATCCCCTTCCTTCACGTGACCATCGGTGGTGACCAAGCGCTTATTCAAAAGGTGCTTCCCAATTTCTGTCTGGTGAGCGTTGGCTCCATTTCATGATATGACTTTGGGATATGAGCTTCATGTGACCAATCGATTACGGGCGCATCCAAAGGTGGTTTAGACCAAATTACTTGTCGTCCTGCAATTCACCACACACCTCCACGTGTCCTTTCTCCAAAACCATGGTTTCAAGTGTGGCCCGCTCATGAAAAATTAAGGCCCGAGCATGTTCTAGACCCGCAATGGAGCATGATCGTCGATCTATCAATCTTGACAGTGCTCTTGAAAGGATGGTTCAGATCTATCCTCTCAATTATGTGGACCAGATATCTACTTCCTCCATCAACGGATGAGGTTTCCTTCATGATCCGGGCTCTGAGAGTTTCAACTCTCAAACCTTGTTGTTGTTGACTGGATATCTTCCAGAATGGAAGATCTGCTGACATCTATCCTCTTCAATAGATGGATTTGCCTTCTTTCCTTTGTCCATGCACAATCCTTGGTCTCAGTGATCAGATGACACATGTCCCTCCACACCAATGGACGAGATCGATTTCACGATCCGAGCTCCGAGAGTTTCAATTCTCAAGTTCTCGTTTTCTCCCACAACATTTCACCCAGATTCCACAATCCAATGACGTGTGTCCCTCTCGGATCAACGATTGATATCTCCTTCATGTCTCTGGACTTTGGATACTTCATTTCACAACCTCCACTTTCTCAGAACACTTTTAGTTGGAGTCCATAGATTCCTTCCATGTGTCCTCCTTGAATCAATGGTCCTCATTCACTTTGGGACTTTGAGACTTCAATAATCTCAAACCTTTCTCCTTTGCATTTTCCCATATAAGTTTCACCTGGATTTCATGATCCATTGACACATATCATGTTGCACAATCAACGATCGAGAATACACCTGAATTGATCTTCAGATCGGACGACTCATATCCACTTTGGGTCTTCAGAATTCGGGACTTAGGGTCATTGCACGAGTACTGGTGGTAAAACTCCCGAAGAAAAATTCCTCGAGTGACGTAATTCTTGCGTCACTTGATGACGTGTCACGAGCCAAGAAACTGCCACATGTCACTTGGATTTGTGATTTACGCAACCTAAAATGCCGAATCAACTTGACACTTGTCATTTTCTAATTGTGCCACATGTCTTTGCTGACATGGTCTACCACATGTCCTTGCTGATGTGGTCTATTGACGTGGTCCACCGTGTGTCCTTGAGGATGATATTTGCCGAAATAATCTGCTGATGTAGATTTTCCTTGATCTAACGGTCATTGTCTGATCTCCAGATCCGACGGTTAATGAAACTTCGCATTCCGGAGATTTCAAATCTCAAAATTCCTGAGTGTAAACTCCTCGCATCTCTATATCTGAAGTGAATGTCGTTCATTTGATTAGAATCTTGGATTGACGGATCAATCTTTCCGCGATGCAACTTTGCTAGCTTGTCCCGTCCTTCCACTCAAAATTAATCTGAGGGCTGACGAAACTTCGCATTCCGAAGATTTCAAATCTCAAGTTTTCCTTAGTGTAAACTCCTTTCATCTTTAGATCTAGACTAATCGTTGTTCGTCGATCATGTTCTCAGATCGACGACCTGATATTTCTGCCCGCTCCTCCTATCTGGATACTGATCTGACGGCTACTGTCGCTCCTCCTCCTGAGCTTATGCTTCCTCCAGACTTGGAAGAATGTCTATGTGTCAAAGGCCTCAACCTTTGATCCTTCTACGAGTCTTGATGACTTGGACCTCGTCTGCACTTTTGGAAACTGCTATCTCTTTTGAGCTTTCTCGTCTCTGCATAGTGTCCGTTTCTCCTGAAATTATGCTTTCCCTGTTTCCCATCATTGCTTCTTTTCTTTCCTGTAAACATACCATCGTCACTGTTGTTCTTGCCATCAATGACAAGCACACTCTTCCTATAAACATGCTAACAATCTCTCCCTTTGGGATTGATGGCAACCCTAAGAGGTTGCGCTATTCTCCAACTATAACATATAGCATCCGGACCACACCTTTTCTCCCCCTTTGACATCAAAGTCAAAGAAAACATGCTCCCCCTGAGCTATTGTAGTAGTTGTCGTAGGTATCAGATATTCAACCAATACATAATCACCCTGATAGGATGGACCCTCTTAGGTTGATAATGGGGTCATGCCCAACTTCTGGCGTAGATACTCAAACTAAGATTTTGCAAGTGGTTTAGTGAAGATATCAACAATCTGATCTTTAGATGGAATATAATGAAAAGTAACAACAGTGTTGGTCACCTATTCCCTCAAGACGTGATACTTGATGGGTATATGCTTGGTCTTGGAGTGAAATACAGGGTTCTTTGATAGACTAATTGCACTGGTATTATCACAATGAATTGGGATCGATGCAGTATATTTTACTTCCAAGTCTGCAAGTGTCTGAATCATCCACAATACTTGGGTACAACATGTGGCAGCTGCAATGTATTCATCTTCTGTAGTTGATAAGGAAATGGAACCTTGCTTCTTGCTCAACCATGATACAAGGGAATCTCCTAAGAAGAATGCACCTCCACTCGTGCTTTTCCTTTCATCCACGCAGTTATCCCAATCAACATCTGAATAGACTGATAGTTGAAAATTCTGATTTCTAGGATACCATAGGCCATAGCTCATTGTTCCTTTGAAGTATCTAAATATTCTTTTGACAACTAACAAATGACTCTGTTTAGGTGCAGCCTGGTACCTTCCTACCATGCCAACAACATGCATTATGTCTGGACAGGATGTTGTCATGTACAATAGGTTTCCTATCATAGACCTATATGAAGTCTGATCAACATCAAGTGAATCATCATCCTTGCTTAACTTAAATCCAGTGACCATAGGTGTGCTCATAGGTTTAGAATCTTCCATTTGAAACCTTTTCAACACTTCTCTTAGATATTTTTCTTGAGAAAGAAATATTCTTTTAGACCTCTGAGTAATTTGTAGGCCAAGAAAAAATGGCAGTTCCCCTATCATAGACATTTCAAATTCAGACTGCATGGCAAAAGTAAACCATTTTAACAATGATTAATTATTACTACTGAAGATGATGTCATCTACATAAACAAACACAATGAGCAGATCATTACCCTCTGTTTTGATATATAGATTTTTGTCAATTCTTCCTCTCTTGAACCCTTTGTCTTGTAGATATGTATCTAGTTTGTGATACCAGGCACGAGGAGTTTGTTTCAACCCATATAAGAATTTCTTCAGCTTGCAGACAAAGTCAGGGTTATCTGACACTTGGAAACCCTCTGGCTATTCCATATAGACTTCTTCTTAGAGATCTCCATTTAGAAAAGTTGACTTGACATCCATTTGGTAGAATTTAAACTGTTTATGACAAGCATAGGCAAGAAACATTCTAATAGCTTCTAATCTTGCTATAGGCGCAAATGTTTCATCAAAGTCCAGTCCTTCTATTTGAGCATATCCTTTATAGACCAATCTAGCCTTATTTCTTACAATATTTCTCTACTCATTCATCTTATTTTTGTAGACCCATTTGGATCCTATTACAGTTTTATTTGCTGGCCTAGGAACGAGTTACCAAGTGTCATTCTTTTCAATCTGGTCAAGATCCTCATTCATTGATTTTAACCAATTCACATCTTCACTGGCTTCATTGAAGTTCTTGGGTTCCACCATGGCTATGAAGGCCATATGTGTTTGCTTGGTGTCTTTGATTATCCTTCTCTTGGTTTGTGCACCTTTGTCTTTCTCACCAATTATCTAACTTTCAGGATGATTCTTATGAGTAATTTTGGAGGAAGGATTTGATGATGATTGGTGTCCTGACTCTTCTTTTCTGGGTGTATCTTCTCCATCTGATTCTTGGACCTATTCATATTTCATTTCAGCTATGTCCTTTGTAGTGGGCTCAATATTGCTCACCTCTCTTTCTGGGATTCCTTCATCAACCTTTAAATCAATGCAATCAACTAATTTATGCAATATTTTATTAAAGCATCTATATCCTTTACTATTGGTAGCATATCCTAAGAAGATGCCTTCATCAAACCTGTCATCATACCTACCAGGGTTTTCATTATTATTCTTTATGTAGCACTTACTCCCAAAGACTTTGAAGTGTTTTATTGAAGCAGGTCTTCCATACCATAGTTCATATGGTGTCTTGTCATTATGTGGTATGAGGTGGGCCTTGTTAAGAATATGGACTGCTGTGTGTATTGCTTCTACCCAGTAAGTTTGACCAATGTTATTCTCATTCATCATTGACCTGGCCATTTGCTGAACTATTTTGTTTTTCCTCTCAACTACTTCATTTTGTTGTGGAGTTCCTGGGATTGTGTATTCTCTCTTGATCCCATGTTTATCACATAATTCCTTGAACTCACTTGACATAAATTCTCCTCCTCTGTCTAATATTACTGCCTTTAACCTCCTATCTGTTTAATTCTCCTTTAAAGCCTTAAATATTTTAAATTTCTCAAATGCTTCAACTTTTTCTTTGAGAAAATCAACCCAAGTAAGTATGGAGTAATCATCAATGATCAAAATAAAGTAGTTTTCCTTCCCTGTTCCTTCTTGTCTTGATGGTCCACATAAATCCATATGAACTAATTGGAGTAGTTTCTCTGTTGAATTAGAGCTCTTGGATTTAAACTGTGTCCTGGTTATCTTTCCTACTTGGTAGGCTTTATACCCAGAGTCCTGTGGCTTTGATATTCTTGGAAGATCTTTTACTGATTCAAGATTTTTGAGCTTCATTAAGTGGTCAAAGTTTATATGTCCAAGTCTCCTATGCCATAACCAACTTTCATCATGTTTTCTTAGATGAAACTCTTCTTTATATTCTTTCAACACATATACATTATTTTCTGTCCTTATTCCCTTAGCCACCACTTGTCCTGAGTTTACAGACTTTATCTTACAATCCTTGGAAGTGAACAACACTTCACATCCTCTGTCACACATTTGAATTACACTGAGAAAATTATGTTTCAGCCCATCTACAAGCAGAACATTCTGGGCTTTTCCTTTACCATTACTCAAACTCACCATCTCTTTACCCTGGAGTTTACCTAGTTCATCATTTCCAAAGGTTACATTTCCCATTTTGCTTTTACTTATATATAGAAACTTATCCTTGTCTCCAGTCATGTGCTTGGAACATCCACTGTCTATATACCAGGGGTCTTTTTGTTTTTGAGCTGAAAGTACTAGACCACATTTTTCACTGTCTTTTTTTTTCCATGTGATGGCATTTCTAGCTAAAGGATTTATCCTTGGATCTGCCTTTTACTTCTTCAATTGGCAGTTTGCAGCTTTGTGGCTGAAGTTATGACAGTTATAAAATTCGAGCTTATTGTTCAGTAGGTCAAAGTGATTGGTGCTACGTTGTCTATTCATTGGTTGCTTAGTTCTATGTTGTAAAGATTGTCTATTTCTTGAATTCCTCAGTTGCATGTCTCTAAACTTAATTTGACAGTTTACAATTTAATGACCAAAATTAGAACAGTAAAAACAATAGCCATGAAAGAAATTTTGGTACCTGAAGGATGGCCTTCTTCTTGGCATTTTTTTCTCCGTCTTCTGATCTCTTTTTTTTTATCAGGGATCATCTTGTGTTTATTAGCTTTAGGTGATAGAGTACTCTCATGGTCTGATTTTCTGCTAACTTGGAACTTGATCATCTTTATTGGCTCTTTGCTTTCTGTTTGTTTGCTTCTTGAACCATTTACATAACCTAAACCAGTCTTCAACAATAGATATCTTTGTTTGCTCATAATTTTGCTTAGTTCTGTCGTGGATTTAATGGTTGGAAGATTTTGAAGATACAATGTTTTAAACCTCTCCATCTCTTTTCTAGTTTTACTACCTCTTCTTCCAAGGCTTCACATATTGCCTTATTTTCTGATAATTGTTGTTTCAGAATGTCCTCTATTTTCTTTGCCTCTTCTAATTCCACTTTTATCAGGGCAAAGGCTTCATTAGGTTCTTTATTTTCTTTCTCAAACTGTATCAACAATTGATTTTTCTTTTTCTTCTTAGATTTGAGTCTAGCAATTTCTTCTAGAAAAATGATCAGTTCTCCTTCCAGGTCAACCACAACTTCTTCATCATCAACATTATTTCCTGTTCTTTTATTATCATAATCCTCTTGGGCCATAAGCATAAATTCATTAACCTTATCTTCACATGAGAAGTCACTATCTGTGTCTTCTGAAGAGTCATCATTGTTTACATATAAACTTTTATTTTTACCAAATCTCTTGGGTTTGAACTTCTTTTCACCTTCAGAATTCTGATCTTGCTTCTTGTGTGGACACTTAGATGCAAAGTGACCTATCTTTCCACAGTTAAAAAATTTGAAGAGCAATTTGCCTTGGTACTTTCCTGATCCTTTCTTTAGTCTTGTCACAAATTTTGCTTCAATTTCATCAGTCTCATAATCCTCATTCTTATCATCTTTAAATGATGCTTCTCTAGAGGTGGATTTATCTTTACCTATCCTCATTTCATATGAAGTCAACATTCCTAGAAGTTGATCAAAAGGTAGATTTTTTGGGTCTCTAAGTTCTTTTATAGCAGATACCTTTGGGTTGAACCTATCTAGCAAAGATCTTAAAATCCTCTGGACTAAAACTATGTCTTCAAACTTCTCACCAAGACTCTTCATGGAATTCACTAGTTCTTCAACTCTCAGGAAGTACTTCCCAATAGTTTCATCCTCTTTCATATTTAGTTGTTCAAACTTTAATCTGTAGGTTTGAAGCTTGGCATCCTTTACCTTCTCATTACCTTCATAATTGCTAATGATTTTGTCCCACATTTCTTTGGCAGTTTCTAAGTGCATAAATTTTACAAATTCTGCTTCGGCAAGCCCACTCAGAATAGAATTCATAGCCTTAGCATTGAAGATGAAGTCTAGCTTGTCGTCCTTATTAGCTAGTACAACTGGCTTTACATAACCAGTGTCTACCACATCCCAGACATCTGCACCTAAATCCATTATGTAGGTTCTCATCCTAACTTTCCAAAAGGCAAAGTTTGTTCCATTGAACAGAGGGGCCTTATTGGTTGAAGTTCCTTCATGGCTTGAAATGTTTAAGCTTATTGATCTACCTTTAAATAAAAGGAACCTAATTTGATACCAATTGTTGGACAACTGAGAGGGGGGGGGGGGTGAATCAGTTGTTGCTATGCTTAAACGATTATGCCCATTTTAAACTCTTTACAGAACACTCAATGATGATCATAATGGTGCAGGGAAGTAAACAATGGAATATTAAACATCAATCACAAATGAAATATATAGAGACAGATATTTCCTAAGGAAACCCATAAAGGGAAAAACCTCTTCTTCTTGATATGATAAGTAATCTTTATTTTATTTACATTATCAATCTTATGAAATCCAACTTCTCTTGAGGCTACAACCTCTATTTTAAATGCAACAACTTGCTAAGAGGACCAACTCTCTAGTTTCTCTAGCACGCACTAGAAGGAAGCACCAACTCCCTGAGTGTTCTAGCACCAACTTCCAGTCACACAGGCACCAATCTATATAACAGAGAATAATAGTTCTCACTTGCACCACCCTGCCACCTTGGTTTTTCTGGCTGCAACTAGCTGGAAGCTACAACTCCTTGTGTTCAAGAACCCACTTGAAAGTCTGAGGACACCAATCCTCCCTAACACCTCCCTACCACCCTAAAATATAAATCTTTTCTTTTTATGACTTTATCAAAGTGATACATCATTTATATATGGATTACTAGTCTCATCACTGTTCTTTTATGCTACTCTGCTCTTCTGCATCAACGTCTCTCTTCTCGCATGAATCGCTCTCAACAAAAACAACCATCTCTTCTCAGTTCTGCATTTTTATACTCTCTGTGCACCTTCTTCATCCTTCATGCATAATACCTCTGCATGCTCTTCACAGCGTCACTATTCATCCCTATAGGTTGTCCACTGCATCTCTTACTTACTACTGCATAGCTCGACAATAGAATCACTTCACTTCTCTGTTCTGCATGCATTTACATCAAGTAATCACTTGATCATCATGGAAAATCTTCATCTTCTCTAGTGGTTTTGTTGCCTATGAGTTCATCATTAGTGGTCGTTATGCTGAGATTCCTTAGCTTCTCTGGCAGTCGAGACTCTTCGAATTCTCTGTCAGTTACAATCAGTCAACTATGGATTCTTTGGCTTCTATCCCCTTCCTTCGCGTGACCACCGATGGTGACCAAGTGCTTATTCAAAAGGTGCTTCCTGATTTCTGTCTAGTGAGCGTTGGATCCATTTCACGATATGACCTTGGGCTATGAGCTTCATGTGACCAAGTGATTGTGAGCATGTCCAAAGGTGGTTTAAAATAAACTACTTTTCACCCCGCAACTCACCAGGAGCCTCCATGCGTCCTTTCTCCAAAACCATGGTTTCAGTTGCAGCCTGGTCATGAAAAATTAAGGCCCGAGCATGTTCTAGACCCATAATGGAGCATGATTTTCAATCTCTTGATCTTGACAGTTCTCTTGAACGGATGGTTCAGATATGTCCTCTCAAGTCTGCAGACCAGATCTCTCCTTACTTCATACTAAGGTTTCCTTCGTGATCTGGGCTCCAGGAGTTTCAACTCTCAAACCCTGTTGCTGTTGACTGGATATCTTACGAAATGGAATATCTACTGACATATTTCCTCCTCAATAGATGAATTTTCCTTCTTTCCTTTGTCCATGCACAATCCTTGGTCTCAGTGATCAGATGACACATGTCTCTCCACACCAACGGACGAGATCGAGTTCGCGATCCGGGCTCCAGGAGTTTCAATTCTCAAGTTCTTGTTTACTCCCGGAGCATTTCACCCAGAGTCCATGATCCAACGATGCGTGTCCCTCTCAAATCAATGGTCGAGATATCCTTCGTGTCTCCAGAATTCAGAGACTTCAATTCTCAACCTCCTCCTGCTTAGAACGATTTTAGCCAGAGTCCACAGATACTTGCCATGTGTCCTCCTTGAATCAATGGTCCTCGTTCACTTCAGGACTTTGGCACTTCGACAATCTCAAACCTTTCTCCTTCGCATTTTACCATATAAGTTTCGCTCGGATTTCACGATCCGTTGACACATATCCTACTACACGATCAACGATCAAGAATAGACCCAGAATTATCTTCATATCAGACGACTCATATCCACTTTGGGTCTTCGACATTCAGGACTTTGGGTCTTTGCGCAAGTACTGGTGGTAAAACTCCCAAAGAAAAACTCCTGGAGTGATGTAACTCTTGTGTCACTCGATGACGTGTCATGAGCTGAGCAGCTGCCATGTGTCACTCGGATTTGTGATTTACACGACCTGAAATGCCGAATCAACTTGACACTTATCATTGTCTGATTGTGCCATGTGTCCTTGCTAACGTGGTCTGCTGATGTGGTCTGTCACATGTCCTTGAGGACAAGATTTGCTGACATAATCTGTTGACATAGATTTCCCTGATCTAACGGTCATTGTCTGATCTCCAGATCCGATTGTTGATGAAACTTCGCATTTCGGGGATTTCAAATCTCAAACTTTCCTGAGCGTAAAATCCTTGCATATCTATATTCGAAGTGAATGTTGTTCATTTGATCAAGATCTTGGATTGACGACTCGATATTTCTGCGATGAAACTTTGCTAGCTTATCCTGTCCTTCCACTCAAAATTGATCTGACGGCTGACGGAACTTCACATTCCAGAGATTTCAAATCTCAAACTTTCCTGAGTGTAAAATCCTCGCATCTTTAGATCTGGACTAATCGTTGTTCATCGATCATGTACTCAGATCGACGGCTCAATCTTTCTGTTTGCTCCTCCTGTCTGGATACTGATCCGACGACCACTGTTGTTCCTCCTCCTAAGCTTACACTTCCTCCCGACTTGGAAGAACTTCTATGTGTCAAAGGCCTCGACCTTTGATCCTTCTGCGAGTCTTGATGACTTGGACCTTGTCTGCACTTTTGGAAACTGCTATCTCTTATGAGCTTTCTCGTCTTTGCATACTGTTCACTTCTCTTGAACTTATGCTTTCTCTATTTTCCATCATTTCTTCTTTCCTTTCCTGTAACCATACCATCATTGTTTTTTTTCTTTCCATCAATGACAAGCACACTCTTCCTGTAAACATGCCAACATGATCCTACTTAGAGAATGAAGGGATATAGGGAAGATTGCTAAATTCTTCCAGCATGCTCTTGCACCTTGATTCTTCCTATTCATACATGCCCCCAATGGTGCATTTATACCATCCTTGAGAGGTTAAGGAGGTCTAATTATGTTTGGTACAGACTTAGGGAGGTTGGGAAATGAGCCAAACTGAAAAACCTACCCAAAAATGTGGAATTATTTTATTTTTCACATTTTTTGAGGGAATACACGGGTTTCAAGCTAACAAGGCGTGGATGTATGTGTGTTGCACAAAGAAAACCTATGGATATAATAAAAAGTCACTTTTTTTAATTGACTTTGATGAGGGAAGTTTGGATTTTGATTATCAAGCTAGGGAAAAGGGTTGAGCCATGTCACAAATGCATATATATGGAAATTTGTGCTATAACATATGTCCCCTAATGTGTGAGGTCATAAGAGAAAGTGTTGGTCGAAACACATTATAACTCTGAAAGGCAAGGATGCAATGAAACAATCTATGAAGGTTCCCATGTCAACTTATCCAAAAACATAAACCGTCAGCCAAAATCAAGAAAGAGTATTCTCTATCCCAAGTTGGGCATACCCATGCTCAAGAGTGATGTAAGCATGGCCACCAAATCAAGTACACTACGGATCCATGGAATATATGAAAGTATGACTAATGACCATGGCCATGAACAATACATAGTGGATCCATGTGATATATATAAAGTAGAAAAAATGGCCACGAGGAATACACAATGGATCCATGTGAAAGTAGAACATAACCACGAAGAGATACACAATGGAGATATGTCTCAAAATCAAGAATAGAGGATATTTGGGACCAATAGAGTGAACAAATTGATCCTCTACAAGTACCAATGTCTATGGAGTGGTACAATATGTCAAGTAAGAGCATAAAATATGTAATGCGCGTACTTCACCCGAAGTCTTCAAAATGATCCATCGTTGTACAAGTCTACACTATGTGATTAGATGTGCTCAAGTCAAACATAGTGAGAAACCATTTGATTACTGTTCATTGATGTATATTGTTAAAAAACATGATATAACCCATTGATGATGATAATGGGTGTCAAGGTACTATGGTACTATCTAACAAGTGTGAATAAATGAGTTGATTTTGAACACATGGTAGAATCTATCGAGCAGGGAACATTGATGTATTCCCATTGTCAATAGCAAGGGAACTTGCCACTGATGAACATTGCAATCCCCAAGGTATGAAATATGACTCAAGATCCCTATCCCAGAGCAAGATGTGATGAATTCAATAGGAAGAGATCCATTGGAAGGAAGGCAAGGCATCCTCCATCATCCATCATGAGGGGTAGAAGAAGGAAAAATATTTGGAAGGAATTGGACGAAAATATTGTAAGGACCACACAAAGGTATGACTCTAACATGCACAAGATGGAAATAGTGCATGAAAAAGACTCTCTGAATAGTATCCAATGTTGAAGACTACTAACGAAGATGAGTAATCCACCAATGGGGTCAAATGGAAACCAAGGTACTGCACGAATCCCTATGTGTGATGATTATCGTTGACATCGAACACAATGGAAACCACTCAGTTAACGACTAATGATGGTTGTCATCTTTTGAACGCAAGGTCACCTACCAATAATTGAAATAGGCTCAGGGTGCAACTCTAGGTCATACTCTTAGAGAAATGTGTCAGAGTCGATAACAAAATACCTTCCAACAAGAAGTCAATGGGGACCTTCTATACTAGCATGAGTAAAGGACAAATATACTTGTGATGATGAGACAAAATTGACAGACTCAGGAAGGCTGACTTGAAAGGTCGGAGACTTACTGTAGAATGGGCGAATCATGTTAAAACTCCCTTTGAACAAAAACATGACACGTTGTGTGACTTAGGTAGCATGACTATAAACTAGGATATATTTTTGATACATGAGGCATAAAAAAATGCTCAATATAGTTGGAAGAATAACCAACCGGGGGAGATTATACTCAAAACGAGAAAAAGTCTCCTAAATCCATACTGGACTCAAAATGATGAGATATTGACTCAATATTGTGCTTTGTTCAAGGGAAAAAATATTTTTGCCAACAAAAGAGATAAACGGTTTCCCCCATTCTTTTTGGTTTTTTGATTTTGCTTGTCTTTTTCATATTATTAAATCCTGAAAAAGAATAAAAGAGTGTTATAGTACAATGGAGGAAATGAGTGTCATGGGAAAGCAAACTAGTTCGAAAGCGAAAGGAACATACATATGCTCAATGTAAGGAAAGCATGTATAGGATAAGGACACTCAAGGAATGTTTCCTCCAAGGTTAATGTGTCGAGTCGCAAAGTCATAAATTGCAAGGCTGATCCTAAGGGAAAATGAAATGGGAAACAAATAATGCGAAAATGCATGGAGGGGAAAATCTAACCTATATTCCAATTTAGAGATCATTACCTGTCATAATGGATAGACATGGAGAGAAAATATACCAAAGAAAAATGTATCCAAAGTCCTATATATAAGACCAAAAACACTTACCTAGAAGTTAATAAGTTCAATATAGAAACCTCTGATAAAAACAAGTATTATGGGATACAGAACTTGAAAACAAGAAACCCTAAAAATACAATATGTACAGAGGACCACACATCCTTGCAGCTTATGAGTAATAGTGCTCTAGGTATAGCCCATTTCTAGGCTCAAGCTAAGGGTTTCTTTGGTAACCATCCAATAAATCTTCCAATTCAGGAGGAGCTCGAAGATCCATAATCATAGATTCAAGGATGGCCTCATTTGAAGGAAACTCAACATCCGTGAAACCAGGGATTGATAACTCAGAAATACCAGGGATCGAGGTCTTACAAACAACAATACCAAACTCAAGAGGAAACGCCATGTTACTCAGGCCAATAGGGGGAAGTAAGGGATTCCATGCCCCCATCAGATAAAACACCTGATCAATTTCTGAGATGTTATCTCGAGAAGGAAAGTGTAACTATAAAGGATCCTTCTTGGGAGAAATTGAAAATCGAGGATAAGATGCCACATAATTCACCCATGGTGGGGAAGAGTCTACTCGAACACTAGCAACACACAAAGGGGAAATCTGAGGTAAATTTGAAACAAGATGGCGATTATCAGATGAAATCTAATCAATAGTGATAGTTCTTCCATTGTGAGAGAAATGCATCACACGAAAGAGTGTAGACGCCACAACATTCATCGCATACACATAATCACACCCAAGAAGTAAATTAAAGTCTAAAGGGAGTGTCACCACTAATAGATAGACTAGGACAATATTCCCACCTAATGTGACAGAAAAATGAGGAAGAATCCCCAGACATTCACTAGGTCTTTTTTCGAAAGCTATCAACTCACTAGTAGCTGACACAAGCTTGGGAGAACCCAAAGCTTGCCAAGACGATGATGATAAAATAATTACAGAGGATCCTTCATCTACAATACTTCAACAGATTCCTAATGAATTAACTCCAACAATTATCTAGAAGGTTGTAGAAGAAGGAAGGCGAGGCTCTATAAGATCATTCCAATCAAAGCAAACCATCCTAGGACTTGAAGGCAGTGTACTTGAAGAGAGTGGAATGCCCCCTTGTTCAGAAGGTGTTGAAATGGTAATGCTAAGGACATGGTCAAAATACACATTACTCCCTAAAAGAAGAGTGGGATCGACCGAATATTGCATCAGCAAGATCACCTCCTAAGACTTGTCACTCTCCAAGAGAAGAATGGGATCGACCGAATATTGCATCAATATGACCACTTCCTCAACCACTAGTTGAATAAGATGCGAGATAACATGGTGAAGAGACACATCAACCCCCAAAGCGAGAGTGGTATCGAACGAATATTGCATCGACATGACCACTTTATCAACCAATGATTGAATAGATTTCTAGGAAATTGAAGATGACTCAAAACTAGAAGGGCCTTCATACAAGGACCACACTTCTCATACCACGACAATAGTAGGTCACAAATGATTAAGGTGATATCCTTTGCAAATATTACAAGAGAAATTTGGCTTAAATCCTATACATATAGGTTTCTTAACCGTATTAATGCCCCTAGTGTGACTTGCAGTGGCTGGTGGGTTTCCCCCAACATGACTTGCAATGGATAGGTCTCGATCTCCAACATGACTTGCAGAGGTTGGTGACATTTTTCTAGTATGAATAGCAGTGACTAGACTCGTTCCACCAGCATGACTTGTAGCGTATGGTTAGTTGTCTTCAACATGCCTCACAGAGGTTGTTTACGAATCTCCAACATGACTAGAAGAGATTGATTTTCCACTTCCAGCATGAATAGCAGAGGCTGGTTGCTGAACTCCAGTATGACTTACAGGGACTAGGCTCTTGCCCCCAACATGAATTGCAGAGGTTGGGTGTTGGTATTCAACATGACTTGCAAAGGTTGATGACCTATCTCCAACGTGACTCATAGATATTGGTGACTTGTTGCCAGTATGACTTGTAGTGATTGGACTTGTGCTTCCAACATGACTAGCAGAGGTTGGTCGTTTACTTCCATCATAACTTGTATAGTCTGGTGATAGGTCTCCAAAATGACTAGCAGAGGTTGTTGAATTCTTCTTCTTACTCTTCCTCTTCCTATTCCTTTTATACTTCTGGTACCAATAGCACAACTTTCACCAAAAGAGGGAGAAGGAGAAGGAGTAAAGTTGGTGGATGCAGAAGGTGAAGGATCAAAATCAGTACAATGCCCCTGACATAAGGTGCTTATCTGAGAAGCATCAAGAGCATTCACGACATTTGGAGTGGTCCACAACCAAACTGGTAGTCCTACATTCAACCTAGGAATGTTCAAAGTGGCCATCAAGGGGGAACCAACATTTCCAAAGAAAGGAAAAGCACAAGAATCCCCTTGGGCAAGGGTCCCTTGGTTGGTATCCTCCAAAAATTTGTCCATAACTTTCATATGCACAGGTTCATCCTTTATGGGATTTTTCATGTCCATAAAAGTCTCACGCACTGATTCTGACAAACCAGTGGTATAAAATCCCACACATTTTAGGAGGTGGCTCCACACTTTCAAGAGAAATACCATGGATCCTTCTCGACCAGTGGAATGGTTGGTCAACCAACCTGAATCAATGATCCAAAAGAGGTGATACTAAAAAAACCTAAGGCCAACTATACAAATAAACACTCCAATAAAAATTCCTAAGAGAAACATCGCAGGAAAACACCTTCTCCAAAAATTCAGTCTAAGTGGAGGAGGTCCTCGTTGGAGTTACTTCACACACACCTAGGATTTATTTTTCCTAAGTTTATTCTTTGTTTATTAGTCATAATTAGTCATTATCCAGTCTCCTATATTTTAGGGGAGAATATTCTCTTTTAGTTGGCACTTATGTTTGACTAGTTGAGTTGAGTTTAGATGTTGCATTGGTTTTGTCACCATGCAACATTGGGATCATCACAAGCTAATGTACACTTTCCTTGGGATCATCACCAGACTGGCACATTACCCTTGTTTCCCTGAGTTAACTCCTCACTACACTTTGTTTAGTCAGTTAACTGAAGACTAGTTGACTAGTTAACTCAGCTAGGTGGCAGTTCACTCTCGTAACTGCCTGAGAAACTAGACTAGGTGGAAATTCAATCTCATAACTGTTTGTGTGTATCCAAATCACTCTAGACCACCACTATGGGTCATTATATACTCATGTATCCTATATCTATTGTAAATTATTCACTCTTTGAGTGTGGAATATGGTTAATGAGAATTCTTTCATTCTTTCTCTCCTTCTTCTTCTTTCTCAAATTCTCTCTACAAATGTGTGTAGTATTTTCTAGCTAGATCTATTATATGCAGGTTCAACACATTTACATGGTATCAGAGCCAATGGACTGCTAAGCAAAAGCTACACCAATTTTTTTGTAGGTACTAAATATTGAAGAACACATAAAGATGGAATCTATGTTTTACTCACCAACAATACTTCTCACGCCTCATAACTATTTGGAATGGAAGCCAAAAATTCTGCTTCAACTTAAATGCAAAGGCTTGTACCAAATATCTATGGCAATGGAAGTGGAGCCTGATTCCGTCGATGAGAAAAATGACTTTCTCAATAGACAAGATATGACCATAGGATTTATCTGCTTGTCTATTTCTCCAGAAATTCTCCACCAAGTATGTAATGTCACACAAGAATTCACTCCAAATGAATTATGGACCAGATTAGAGGTTCTATTTGGGAATAAATAATATTGTGAATATAGCATGCAGGGGATTGGAAAGATAGAGTTGGAAGAGAAACCGTCAGAAAATCAAGCCTCTTATTCTGAAGAGTCTTCTACACAAGTATTTGCAGAAATTTGTATTCCATTTGAAGATGATGTCTACTCCATTTCATATTTGTTTTCTGAAATTCTTGTGGAAGATATATGGCATTCATCTCAAGAGTCACATGCATACACTTTTCCATGTGCAATGCATGCATCTCAAGAGACAAAAACGAAGTCGCGCACATCAGACTCTATTATGATATTTTCTTATCACAATTTGTAGAAAAAAATTGGATATCTGAATTCCTCTCGGGAAAATATCTAATTTCAAAAACCAAATCGTCCGAAATGGAGTCCAGGAAGTGAAGTTATGATCTTTTTAAAATCAACAAAATTTCAGCATTTTTCCGGAAATGGCCGCATGGTTTTCAAAATTTCATCCAAACTTTATTTGGATATTCTTCATTACAAGAAGACAAAGTGAATATGTTTGGACATCTCAATGGTGCATATACTTCATCATATCCGTGCAAACATCTACATCTTCAACAAAATCTTCAACGACCACAAACTTGCACAGTTGCAAGGTCCTCTTGGAGAGAAGGACAAGGTTGCTTGGCAACTGTTTTTTTGTTCCTTCTCAATTTTTTTTTGCATACATTTTACCTTGAGGGGGGGTTTTCCCATGAGGTTTTCCCTCTTTCCTCACTTTATTTCAGTGTATCTTTTGTATTTGGGTTACCTAACATGGCCTCGTTGCTAGGACCCATTCTTTATTTTCACCATAGTGATGTTCAGGGGGGGTGTTGGAGTTACTTCACACACACCTAGGCTTTATTTTTCCTAAGTTTATTCCTTGTTTATTATTCATAATTAGTCATTATCTAGTCTCCTATATTATAGGGGAGAATATTCCACCTGGAGAATATTCTCTTTCATTTGGCACTTCAACTTGACTAGTTGAGTTTAGATGCTGCATTGGTTTTGTCACCATGCAACATTGGGATCATCACAAGATAATGAAAAATTTCCTTGGGATCATCACCATACTGGAGCATTACCCTTATTTCCCTGAGTTAACTTATCACTATGCTTTGTTCAGTCAATTAACTGAAGACTAGTTGACTAGTTAACTTAGCTAGGTGACAGTTCATTCCCGTAACTACCTGAGAGACTAGACTACGTGGCAGTTCACTCTCGTAACTATTGATGTGTGTCCAGATCACTCTAGACCACCACTATGGGTCATTAGATACTCATGTATCCTATATCTATTGTAAATTATTCACTCTTTGACTGTGGAATATGGTTAATGAGAATTCTTTCATTCTTTCTCTCCTTCTTCTTCTTTCTCAAATTATTTCTGCAAATGTGTGTAGTATTTTCTAGCTATATATATTATGTGTAGCTTCAACACATTTAAAGTCCTAAGTCTAAAGAAATGAAAAAGTGGAAAGGGACATTCCGAACAAAGGAACGGGTTGATTAAGTCCTGTGGACCAACGAACAAAGGAGTGAGAAGTAGTTATCCTGACCTCCACTAACCATCCTTATCTAGTGCAAGAACCCATGCTTCACAGGGAACCCTCCGACAATATTGAAAAGTGTGATACAAAATCTGCCCCAGGTACCACGACAAGCCCCCGCAGTCACCTCTTATATCCCTAGGAAAAGTCACCAAGGTCAACAACCCCCAGTCAACGTCCAGGGGGTACAGTCGACAATCGTGATCAAACATATGGCCAGGGTAGTTAAGCCCGAAACATCAAAATCACCACCTCTCATGGAGGTATGGGTACTAACGAAACCCCCAATATATGATCTCTCCACTATGCTAATTTAAGATTTGGAGGGGTCTCTACTCGTCTCTCCTTTATGCAACCTTGTTTTTAGATCCTGTGTTACAGGAGGCTCCCGACTATACTTATACAATAGTTGGATTTGAGACTCTCCCTATGTTCATTTTCAATGGTCTTGGAGATTTATCTCTCCAATTCTAATCCAAGACCCTAACCCTAAACTCGTTTGTGAACCCTAGAAACAAAGTCTAGTAAATTTTAAGTTTAGCATTCGTTTTAGTGGTTTTTTTTACTCAAAGGGTATTGAATTGCAACTAATGTTGTTTGAGGCTTTTGCAAAAATGAAACTTATAAGAACAGTGGCAAATAAAACTTTTACACTAATTCTTCAAATGAAAAAAGAGTTTCAACAAGAAAATGCATGAACAATCCTATGCTATTAGCTTTAAATGCAATGTTCTTCTTTCTAGTGCAATATGACAATGCAACCTTTTGAGAAAAGAAAAAGAAGAAAACAAAGGATGTTCTTTCTTATTTTTCTTTTGAAATTATTTTAAGGTGAGAAGAAAACAAAAACCTAATCTAACATCTTTTTCTTTTTTAAATGACAATGCAAAACAATGCAAAGAAAGAAAGAGACCTAACTAGTAGAAAAAATAGTTTTTTTTTTCTTCTATTAAAGAAAAACTAACAAAAGATGCTAAAATAAACTATAGGATACATGATTCATGCCCCCTTGGCCATGATGGGGAAATTATTTTCAAAATGCAAATCATTTTGCTTTAAAATTCAAGCTAAAAAGAAGCCAAGAACACTGGGAAACTAAGAGAAAGATATTTTCTAGGACTTAGAAGTTTTGAAAAACTTAACATAGTGATACAAAGAAATCACAAAATTGAGAAGCCCAGGATGACCTGGAGAATCCCCTAAATCTCCTAGAGACTGAAGAAAGAAAATATTCTTCAAAAATTGCACATAGGTTTGCGACTGTGTGAACTGAGAATCATGGATTTCCGTGGGTCATACAAAGAAGCACAGATATCTATGATTGGTGTAACAGAAAAGCACCAATAACTTTGAAAATTTGGAAGAATAAAAAAGGAATTTCAACAGGGAGACTCCCAAAAACTTATGGAAAAGTTTCTAGATAAAAAACAAACTTTGCAACAAAGCTTGGAAAGAAGGAAAACTGATAGAAATAAAAAAAGGACACACAAGACACCCTACAACTGGCCCAAACTAGGAGAGACAAGTCCCTAGTATGGTTGCCAATTATGATTAAGGGATTTTTCCCTTGTGACCTTGGGTCAAGTCACAACAGAGCAAGACTGAATTTAGAAGACATAGCCTACCCTCATCTATATCAATGCATACAAGAAATAACTACTTTTATAAAGAGAGAGAGAGAAAGAAAGAAGGAGAGGCCTCACACCTTGAATCCTTTGTTTGATGTCAATCCCCACTCTCTCTTATTGAAACACTCCTGATCTCTGTCGTAACTAGCATGCAATAGGAAATCAATAATAGGATGCTACAAGGTAGTTATACATTCAAATAACATATATCATGTGCATAGATTCAAATATACATGAAAGACATTAGCATATTGTCAGACAATTGGCTTAGGTTGATGGATAGTTGGTATGGATTGTTGGTTTTAATTGATGTCAACCATTGGAGAGTGATATTGTAGATTGATGTCAACCCTTAGTGATTGATGTCAAACCTTGGAGAAAGTCTGGTAGCAAATTTTGGTAGAACAAAGGTTCGGGTAATGGATCCAAGGTTGTTTCATGTATAATGGTATGCGTTTTAATATATTTGAAGGTAAGACTATTCTATATGGATAGTACATGTCATTCCATTTCCGGTGGTATGTGGAATGCCACATAACTCCTCACGGTTAGAGAGTTATGGCCATGTGAAGTTGGAGAACCCAGGTTTGGGTAATGGACCCAAGTTTGTTTGATGGATAACAATATGATTTTTGATATATTTATAGGTAATACTATTCTATATGGATAGTACATGTCATTCCATTTCCAATGGTATGTGGAATGTCACATAACTCCTCACGGTTAGAGAATTATGGCCATGTGAAGTTGGAGAACCCTCATGACTCATCTAGAAGCCCCAAAAGGTCAAAGCAGTCAAAGTCGTTTAAGAGATTTTTAGAAGGTAAATAATAAAGTGAAGTGATGAGTGTACTATTATTAAAATTGAATATAAAATAAATTATTTAAATAATAAATTTAATGGAGAAATTATTAAGTTGACAAGTGGTTAGAAGTGGGTTAGCCCTAAAATAAGGAAAGTGGTTTAAGATGGTTGGAAGGTAACCCCTTGAGGTAAAGTGAAGTGATGAGTGTACTATAAGTCAAAGTGGATACAAAATAAATTATTTAAATAATAAATTTAATGGATAAATTACTAATTGGACAAGTGGTTAGAAGTTGGTTAACCCTAAAATAAGGAAAGTGGGTTAAGATGGTTAAAACGTAACCCCTTGAGGAAGCTACATGAAAGTATAAATAAGAAGCAAGACTCTCTCATTTTATATCACACTTGAGAATATTGAATATATACAAGTGACTAAGGTAACCAAAGGATATATAAGCTGAATTTCAGAGAGAAGGTGAAGTAAAGAAGGCCAAAATTCAAGGGAGGATACATTCTTTTGATGATGGTTTCTAAGGTATGTTATTTACAGGTCATCTCACCATTTGTGAAATAACTTTGTTTGTAGAATGATTCATACCGTGAAATTGATATTTTATTGAGAAAACATATCCAATTAGTCATGGTACGAATTTCAGCATGCAGGTCGTTGTAGTTTTGGAGTTACAGTTTGTGGAAAATAGGGTTTGTGGCTAGTCCTGAAACTAGTCTAAAACAGGTGTTTCGGGTAAAAATGTCATAACTTATTTATAAAATATCCAAATTAAGTAATACCAAAAGTGTTGGTTAGAATACAGTATTTATTATTCTGTGTAAAATTTTCAAATCCATACAACAAATATTCTATGCGGGGCACGCTCTACAAGTTCACTGTCTAGAATAAGCCAGAATTCAACAAGATATGTCATTTTTGCTATAACTCCTTTTCTGATAGGTTCCAAGTAGTGACACTTGGAGGAATTACATAAACCACACTGAAGAACATTGTATACTATTTTCATATATTTATTCATTACATGTACATAGTTATGATTATTTCAAGTTAGGGTTGTTGACTAATCCAAAACTAGTCATGTGAGACTAAAGAAAAGTTTGATGAAAATGCTAGTCTCTTGTTGTTATCGTTAAGGAAGGTTTGCATGTATGTGATCATATACACCAGGTCTATTACAGAGTTACAAATCAAATTTGGATGATGAAATTGATGAGGTATTTTGGTTGAGGTACATTTTGGGTACATGGTTGAGACAAGTAGTTGATGAGTTGGCACATACATAAGGTGTATAGTTGATGATGTTTGTGCATCTTGATGAGTCATAGTTGATGAGTAGTTGATACATGATTGGTACATACTTGGTACATGGTTAGAGGGACTTATTAGTATTATTGTTGACACATGGTTTATGGATGATGTAGCATACTTGTATTGGTATATTATTAGAAGC
>ML781358.1:386914-400507 GCA_009831015.1 Picea engelmannii | reverse complement strand
AAATATATATATATATATATATATATATATATATATATATATATATATATATATATATATATATATATATATATATATATAAGAGTAACCTTTGTATCTTTATTTCTATATGTTTCTCTTTCAAAATGAATTAATAATAGGCTTCCATAAATATAGAATTGTCTTCATTATGTAAGTAATTATGATGTTAATTAATAAACTTTTTCTTTGGTAGATCAATAACTAGTCCTTGTTTTTTAAGTGTCTCTGCAGATCTTCAAGTAAAGACTAACATATTTTCCGAACAAAAAAGGGTTACAAGTAGGGAAAATTTTAGGGGCTAAATTTCACCCATGGGCTAATTTTCCATTTTTTTTTTTTCCAAAAAATGATTTGCCAATTTCCATTTTATTTTCCCAAATTTTATAGCATACAAATATTTAACTCTAAAATTTGCCAAAAATTTCTAGAAACTATATAAAATCTATAGAAATTTTAATATTTCTACAAAATAATTGTCAAACATTTTATGGTTGACATTTTAATAATGTGTAAGATTCCTCAAGGTTTCTTCACTTTAAGATAAGTATGGATCCTTAAAATTTTCCTTGGTCATAACGACGAAAAATATTTCTGAACAAAAAAGGGTCACGGGGATGAAAAAGGGTTGCTTCCTCTCTTGTTGCTAGTTTCTGAACTAGCTTTGGTTTTGGTCCTTTCAATATCATCTGTGAGGCATCCAAGTTGGTATGGGATAAATATTGAAAGCATTTAAACAAGAAATCCTTTACACATATTGTAATAATATGGAGCATGAATTTAAATAAAAGACCTATACCTATGGTGTATTTCTATCTCGATGTATGTTGGTTCATTCCATCATTTTAATGATTATATGCTTTAATAGAGTGTTTTATTTTTTAGAATTAATCAAAGCAAGTGAATTTGGTGGGAAGTTGAAGTACTGTGGAACTACTTTATTGTTTGGTAAATTGTGTAATGCTTGCTAAGTAGGTAGTTTTTTCATATCACTTGAACTATAATATGTGATACTACTTCCCCGGATGGGGTGTCAAAAGGGCTATCGTGGCAGGAGGCGGATGAGGGTACTGGGCACCGTGGTATGGAGACACATGCTGGGTATGTGCCACAGCCAATCACCCCACCTGGTATTTAATCGCGTTAATGTTGATATGAGCTGCATTTATGCAGGAGTCCTTTCGCTGCAAGTTCGAATGCATTGGGTTATAATGGCGACGGTTAACTTTAGTCTGCTGATAGTCGGGCTCATTCTGCCGAAGTTGGATTGTCACCCTGCTCTTCTCCTCTGGTGCGAGCGAGACCCCATCCTCCCCCGGTGCTCGTCGACCTTTGCTCTTCCTGCAATTCGCATTGACTGCTATATGACGAGGCCAAGAGGCAGACCACGGCGGGGTGCGCCATGGAAGCCTTGATGACCCTCGCTTTCTTCTCCAGACACATCCTCCGACAATTCCCCTCCCCGCCTTCAATCAGTCTCCTCCCCGGTAAACCTGCAACCTCCGCAATTTGGATCCATGGCTATCATTCCGAATTCTTCAATTACACTTCTTCGGCTCCTCCACGACCCTGGGCCATCCCAAACTCCTGCTAGCAACTTCGGCCGCGGCCAGACCTATCAGAGAAGACCCAGTACACCAGCATCCGATCGCCAAGCCTCTTTCGACAGAACGCAGTTCCGGGACAATTTAGCCACAATGTACACCCTGGTATTTGAGCTTCAGCAGGAGGTAGCAGACTTGCATTATCGTGTGGAAGCCACGGAAATTAAGGTGGCCAACTTTCTCCAAATTCTGGCGTCCATGCACGATGCCTTGTTCCCGGATTCTGAGGAAGAGTCCGCAGAGGGAGACCCCGAAGTCGAGGGAGATGATGATCAACATCCTATGACGATCCCACCAGGCAATAGCAGGGAGGAGGAGATGCACGAGGACAACGCCAAGGTAGCTAATCGCAATCAGGAGAATGACGAGCATGGGAGCGACGGGACAACGTACATCGAGGAAGATCCTTGGTCCGGCGACCCTCCAGCCACTTGGCCAAGCTACTAGCCAGGTGTCTAAGTTTACTATGTCTAGTTATCCAGGTGTCTAAGTGTCTAGGTTCAATATGTATGCCAAAGACCAATTATGCTCTCTTTTTTAAATTTGCTCATGACTTAATAGTCCAACGCTTAGCGGGCCGGCTGGACTGGTTTCCTCCTAGATGGGGCAGTCCAGTAATTGCAGCCCGGATAACTCGGTATGTTGAACTGGATTTTTGGAAGCTTTTAATATAGTTACACTCTTATTTACAAAAAAAAACAAAATATGTGATACTACTGGGTACTCATGACAATGGATATGCACATGTGTGGAAATGTATTAATGAATTGTGATAATTGTATTTCATTGAAAAACATGCATCTGTATGTTTTTTTGAAAATTGGAGTTGTGCAATAATTATGTCTATGTGGAATAGGGTTTATTGGAATAAAATAAACGTTTTCAAAAAGTTTACACGACAATGGATATACACCTGTGTGGAAATGTATTAATGAATTGTGATAATTGTACTTCATTGAATAACTTTATCTCTCTGTCTTTTTAAAAAATAGGAGCATTGTAATAATTATGTCCATGTGGAGTATGGTTTCTTGGAATAAAATAAATTTTTTCAGAAAATAATTTGAATAAACTTTATTTGTGTGTTTTTTTGAAAATTTGGAGTTGTGCAATATTTATGTCCATGTAGAGTAGGGTTTATTGGAATAAAATAAAAAAAAAAAAAAAAGGTTGGTACAATACAATAATTGTATGTAGTGTAATGTAGGGCCACTTTGATGGTTGGATAGTGATGTGTTAAAGAGTGGAAATTGGTTCTCCGGATAATTTTTGGCATATAGTAATTGTGTTCATGTAGAATGGGGTAACGAGTTTTTACTAGAATAAACTTTTTTAAAAGATAAAGGTGATATAATAATTAGGGCATTGTTTACTACGTGGTGGTGTTTTTTTAGTGTCTTTTCATACCTTAAAGTAAAGACTAACCTATTTTCCAAACAAAAAAGGGTCGTGAGGATGATAAAGGGATGATTCCTCTCTTGCTACTAGTTTCCAAACTAGCGTGGTTTTGGTCCTTTTAATATCTTCGATCAAGAAACCAAGCTAGTACGAGATAACTATTGAAAGCATTTAAGCAATAATTCATTTATATTTATATAGCATCCCTTTATATATATCATAATGATATGGAGTATGAAATTAAATAAAAATCTATATCTATGGTGTATTTCTATCTTGATGTGTGTCGATTCGTTCCATTAATTTAATGATTATATGTTTTAACATAGTGTTTTATTTAGAATTAATCAATGATGAGTGAATTTGGTGGAAGTTGAAGTAATATGGAACTAATTTATTGTTGGGTAAATTGTGTAATGTTTGGTAAGTATGTAGTCTTTTCATATCATGTGAACTATAATATGTGATACTTGTAGGTACTAGACATGACAATCGATATGTACAGGTGTGGATATGTATTAATGAAATGTGATAATTGTATTTCATTGAATAAATTATATATATATATATTGAAAAGTTGGAGGTGTGTAATAATTATGTCCATGTGTAATAAGGTTTACTGGAATAAAATAAACTTTTTGAAAAAATTGACATGACAATGTACATGGATGTTTGTGAAAATGTATTAATGAACTGTCATAATTGTACTTCATGGAATAAAATTCTTTATTGTATGTCTTTTTGAAAAAAAATGGAGCATTGCAATAATTGCATCCATGTAGAATAGGGTTTATTGGAATAAAATAAAATCAAAAATCAAAAAAAGTTGAATAACCTTTATTTGTATGGATTTTTTTTGAAAAAATGGAGTTGTGCAATAAGTATGTCCATGTAGAGTAGAGTTTATTGGAATAAAATATTTTTTTTTCAAAAAAGTTAGTACAATATACTAATTGTATGTAGTGTACAATATACAATATACATTGTACAATATACTATGTGGTGGTGTTGATTGAAATAACATTTTTTGAAAAGTTAAACTAATAAAAACATGCTTCTAGTTTCCTTTTTGGATCTAAATTAATTCCAATGACATTTTCACTCTTGAATTCAACAAAGCCCACTCTTTGTATACATATTATTAATGGATTGTATATTTCATTCATCAAGCCCACTCTAATCTACATATTATTCATCGATTTTTTATTTCATTCATCAAACCCACTAGTATCTCTAATTTCATCATTACTTTGTTATATTCAAATAAAGAATAGGCTTCCATAAATATAGGATCATCTTCATTTCATCAATTACTTTTTTTCATCCCTATTGGTTTCCAGTGTTTGCTTGCCTTTCAATATATTCTGTAGCTAACTTGGTTCTTATTCAAATCATTTATTTAACTTGAATTGATAATATCCAACTTTCTTTTTTCACATAAAATTTCACATTATATTTATATTTAAAATATAATGTGTTCTCATAATAGACATTACATCAAAATATCCTTTAGTTTTCATGGACTAATCCAAAAAACATAGCTACACAGAATTCCAAATTCCTTACAATATTATTGTCTTCTCCCTCTGAGGGTCCAAAAAAGACAATTAGTAAAAAGTAAAAAATCTTTCATACATAGCTGAATACTAAAGCTACGGATACCTCCAACTTTCACAAGGAAACATAAAATATAGACTCCCCCTGTAGGCTATTAAAACATAATATCCAACTTTCTTATACTATCAATTCTATACTACCTATATTTTCACTAGACTTAAATCATTTGATAGCCATTATGTCAGATACTAAAGCATAAATAAAAAAAATCCTAAACTTCTAGGATCCAAATAAGGATTAGACAATAATGTGCCCAATTGATGATTATCATTACATTGTGATAATTAAAACCTTAATAATTATCATTACATTGTGATTATTAAAACCTTTGAATGATTAAAACAATTTATGTTCATAAATAAACTAATATTTTAAAAAATAAATTAATCACTTTTAAGGAATATATACGTAACACATACTACCTAATTTATAGAGCTTTCCCATGAAGATAAAACAATAAGTCCCACTATAATGTGCCGAATTGATGATTATCATTACGTTGTGATAATTAAAACCTTAATAATTATCATTACATTGTGATTATTAAAACCTTTGAATGATTAAAACAATTTATGTTCATAAATAAACTAATATTTAAAAAAATAAATTAATCACTTTTAAGGAATATATACGTAACACATACTACCTAATTCATGGAGCTTTCCCCCGGAGATAAAACAATAAGTCCCACTCCAACATGGTAGAGAGCTTTCCTTTGGAGATAAAACTCCAACGTCAAGCATTTACCACAGTGCGGTGGTAAATGTGAACCTAAAGTCGAGTTACCACGCCAAAAGCAAATTCTCATACCGTGTTAGTGTCACTGCATTTTACCACATTTTACGGTGGTCCCTAGAAGTTCGCACCGACCACGACCATCTTTGGTGACCGTATGCTACGACTCCATTACAACCACACCCACAACCATCGAATTTATGTCCCGTCAAGCCAAATATTTCTGCATGTATTATCTTTATGTCACGTCAAGCCAGCTGCCGACCATCTTTGGTTATCATATGCTACGACTCCATTACAGTCACACCCAAAACCATCAACTTTATGTCCCATCAAGCCAACTATTTCTGCACGTATTATCTTTATGTCACATCAAGACAACTGTTCTGAACATATTTTCGAAACCTTTTTAAAAAGCCATCCCACACTTAAAAAACCTAATCTTTAGGTTGTTTTCTTGAACCTATGCATAGGGATATTTTTTCACAATGGAATAAATCCATCATTTTTTTCTTGTTTTCTTTATTTCGCTGTAGTTTAATTGTTTTACAAAATGATTCTTTTTTGGCTATGTTTTCTAGGGATCTTTGTTTATCAGTGGATTTGAGTGATTATTTATGTATTCTTAAAAGTTTTTCATCATACTGAATCCATTTCTACATTCAAAAATGGATTTTAAATAACAAAAAATAATGATTTTGTGCAGATTTATGTCACTAAATTCCAAAAAAAAACAATTTCTTATAATAGCTAAACAACACCATTTATTTTCTTCCAAACAATTAATTAAACTAAACAAGAGTATGAACTCTCATTCTCTAAACAAAGAATGGCATTCCATAAATAGCCTAACCAAACCAAGGCAAAAATCCAAGAACATAAGCGGAAGGAATTACTTTAACATTATTTCAATAAAAGGAGGAAAACTAACTGACTATTTTTAGAAAAAAGGTTTATGAAGACATTTTTCTAATTATTATTGACAAATAAATATTAATTAATATGGAAAATTTGTTTGATGTCTTTCCATCATGATAAATAAATGTTATGTCAAATTTAAATTTTCACATTTTGACATCATACAGTTAATAAATGTAGGAAGTCAAATTTAAGGTTTAACATTTTAATAAGCATCAATTTGGCCATCATTTATTTTAAACCATAAAATAACATTTTGACGTCATACAATAAATAAATGTAGGAAGTCAAATTTAAATTTAAACTTTAACATTTTAATAAGCATCAATTTGGCCCTCATTTATTTTAAACCATAAAATATAATAAACAAGAGAAAAAATAATAAATGTAGGAAGTCAAATTTAAACTTTAACATTTTAATAAGCATCAATTTGGCCATCATTTATTTTAAACCATAAAATATGATAAACAAGAGAAAAATGTTTAATGGGACACATAATTTCAAACCTACTTGTTGTGATGATCACTTTCACCATCCATTGAGAGAAACTTTGGTGTAAGACCCATATTTCCCCAGTCTATAAATATAATTATTATCATGACAAAAAATATAGACATGCGTGTTATATGATTATTGAAAGATAATTGACCTTTGATCAATTATGTAATGTAAATATTTGGTTATGAATGCAACAGGGAGATGTTGAATTACTGTTGAAGGGATGGCCTTCACAAGTTACGATGTCATTATAGGAATGGTGCAAGAGGGAAACTATTACTGGTTGAAATGACCCTGCCAGAAAGTACCCTATTAAATTAAAACAATGCAGACCTTGAACTATCCTTAGCCTTGAATACACAGACACACACACATATAGTCGTTTGAGCATGTAAATAACTCAAATCTCTGTTATATCTTAAGTTGAAAGACAAAATTACATAATAATTGCTTATTGTATGTGTTGTTGTGATTATGTGTGTGTGTGTGTGTGTGCGTGTGTGTCTGCACCTGCGTGTTGCTGTGTTTGGATCCCTGCAAAAAAGGAACTTTTCAGGATAAGATGAAATAAAGGTACCCTAGGTAATCAATGGAGTGCCTTGGACCAAGACAAGAGCTCTTGGAAACTCATTAAGTCTCAGGAAGAAATCAGGGGAACCCTCATGAAATTGACTATGTCCTGAATCAAACTAATAACTGGGAGGAAAACCCATGTTTTGAGTCTAAAGGAATTGTCGTCGTTGGATCGACGTAGCGAATAGATCCTGACCCTTCATCGGAGCTTAAAGGGTTAACAAGGTTGTGTGTCGGGTAATAATGTCGACGACGATAAAGGTGTCGACGAAACAATGAGAGCTGTTGATTTACAGTAGGTTGGTGTTAATCTCCACCGTAGATCTCTAAAAACCATTATCAACATCCAAATGGACGATGACATCATGGATGACATGACATACCAACAAGTCAACCAAAATGTCCCTAGGATGACAAGTGTCACCTGTTGGGTGGTCAATATGACATGAATAGTTCTTGAAGGTCAAGAGGTCTATAGGTCTTTGAATCACCATCTAGATTGTTGAATTCCCCTGCTCGAGAGATCTCATCCATACGTTGGCAGAGTGCCAACGAGAGTCTGGAGAGGAAATTTGATGATGATATGGGCCTGAGGATTGTTGAGAACCGTTGATCTCGTCGAGGATGTGGCAATGACGAGATATGGACCGTCAATTTTATATCTATCATCGACGAAATATGAAAGGTTGGCATGGTTGAGTGCTTTCCAAGAATGTAGATGATGATATGGGCTACAAGAAGAGAAATGAAAGTCGTTGACTGGCATAAGAGCATGGAGAGGTGACAGTCGTCGATCTATGGTAGGTCCCACGTGATCAACATAAGAATTGGTTAGGAATGGAAATAACCTCCCCGCTAGTTGGGATCGCCGACAACGTCAAAGCTATAGGATGCTCAACTCGAGGACCGTCGGATCGGGAGTAGTCCTGATACAGGATCGTCGTCAAAACTTTTAGTATTGGGGTGTTTGAGGCCCGTGGGAGTAAAAACCCGACGAGGAAAATACTTTGAAGATTGAGAGATCGTTGTTGATCGAAGTGAGGGCTAGAATAAATCTTAGTCGTTGATATGTTGCAAGGACCTAGCATATTTCCTTGGCAAGTGGTCGTAAGGGGACTAACATCACCCCAACCAATGTGCTTGGGACACGTGTCAAAACCTAGAATATAGAAACACATACCCCATGATGACGTGTAGACCCACCTCAGCCCACATGTTACGATGTGGGTGGTGCCACATGTCAAGTAAAGATTGTGCCATGTGTCATGGAGTTTTGGCCCTTTTGAGACAGAGTTTCTTGGGAACATGTTTTCCATGTGTCATTCCAGGTGGCAAGTACACGTGGCAACAGATTCCAGGTGGCAGGTAGATGTGGAAATTACTTAGGATGATGTCATAAGAGACTTGGGTGGGATTAACTGCAAGCCATCATGAGTCGTTAAGATCCATTGGAGGCAGATATGGATAAATCAGGACCGTTGGTCCCATTCTAGCAAGCAACATCAAAGCTCGAAGGTCAGAGTAACCTGGAGGCCTAAAGTAGAGGTACTCCGACGGGAGGACTACGAGAGCCAATATGGAATGTGGATCGACGACCAGTTAGGAATTGATCTCCGTCGTCGAACGACATGAGAACCATATAGGAAAAGATAAAAAGGAAGAATGATGTCATGATGATGCATAGTGCCAACGTGTCTAGAGGGAGGCCACATGGTCGCCTGTAATTGCTTGAAAAAAAAATAGGACAATTGACCCTGTCGACATTAAACTCCTAAGACAGGTGGCATGATCTTACTCTTTAGAGCTAAGGGGTATGGGGAGATCTTGACCATCCATCAGAGTTGGCTTGTTAGAGTGCTTGAGTCATTATGGGGCAGGTGAGCTTCGACGGAGTGACTCTGAAAGCTGATCTAGGTTATCGGTTCATGTAATGGCTAGACGTGATCTTAGTCGTTGATCTTGGCGGGTCCCACAAGGATCCAGAGAAGAAATGGGGATCGGGTCAGACTTTAACCATCACGCAATTGGAGAAATCTAAATGGATCTGAACCATTGATTTGGAGGAACAGACAAGTCGAGGATTCAGTGGGTCGAGTGGAATATTCCACGATAGCGCTAGGTTGGATGACACTCGTGGCAGTATCTGTTAGCGATTATTTTTGTCATTTGGCGCAGAAGCACCCAGGGCTGTAGATTGCACATGAAATGCCCAAGCGCAGCACTTGAGAATCCCTGTTTTTCGAAGTAGCAGGTCAAGCGAGCGGGCAAAATGTCGTCGGCAGCATCCAAGATCTATTTTACAAAGAAGATCGACGGTCACCGGGTTTTCGAAGCTACCAAATTGCCCAAGGTTTAGCGCAAAGGACAACTCTCGTATTTCACAGCAGGTTCGGGTCGTCCGATCTAACTGGGACAGGTGGCAGCTTGTTGGCATATCGCGGATCGAGGTTTCGGGGAACAGGGAGCCCTCAGCTCATTGCACTTGGAAGTACCGATTAGCAAAACGCCGAAAGCGCCTTTGGCACCGAGCCCACGGTCTCAGCCCTGGGTCATATCAAGTGAGCCTGCAAACGAGGGCGGCTCCCCTGTAAATACCAAATGCCCCCTCTTCCATTCATCCTAAGGTCGTGTGTCGCAAGATCTGGCTGCGTTGACGTTTTGGCGGTCGGGAGTTCGTGGGGTGATAATTTCATGTTGTTCAACATCATGAAACCCCGAACCCCGATAGCGTCAAAAGCATCGAAGGTGGGACCCGCGGTATCACAAAGTGTTTTCATCCGTCCATCCAGAGGCGACACCTGGCAGCAAATAGAGCCATCTCGGCGCTTCACCCATCGCGACTCCAACACGCAAAGAGAAGCTCCGTTATTTTTTGATGCGCGAGGTGCCGAGGAATCCTGGACCGGGGCCCATGGTATCATCGGGAGAGTTAAGAGCCGTCAGATCTAGAGGGACGCGTGGTGCCAGATTAAGCCATCTCGGCATATCGCTCATCGCGATTTCAATCAGTAAAGGTTATCCCTTTCATATTCGCGAACGTTGAAAGCATATGGTCACAACCCATGGTCACTTGGGGAGAGGAAGGAGCTACATAAAGAAGGCCAAAGGTGTCGAGTTCAGTTTCAGAGGGGATCATCGCGATCTCCAGGCACCATCGGACCCGATCTTGATACTGTTTCTAGTATTGAAGTGAATGGAAGCAGGAGCAGGTGGTTGAAACCTCCTTTCATTCATCAAGTGAGGGGAATAGAGGGTCTGGCGAGCCGCCTGCTCGCAGAGGTACTGTGTATCGATTCTCTCAACAAAGCCATGCCGAAGTCCTCGACTCGACAGAGAAGTCTGTGCACGCTAGCTGAGCACTTCATGGCTCAGCTACCCTCCTTACAGAAGCCATGCGTAGTTAAGGTTGCATTTAAAGAAAGATATCAGTACGATTTTGACTGAAGGGACACCAAGCCTTGTGTGACTAGTTACGCCTCTGTGAGGTGAATTTTCCTGAGTATATAAACTCAGTATTTTGTATTTTGTAAGTATCGATGGTAGAGCGAAGCTCCCGACCGTAAAGTTTTAGCAGACATTCTAGCTTTCTGGTCATGCATCTGTATATGAGATTTCTTATTTTATAACAGACAGTCTTCTTAATCCATCTAAGTTTTCGTCTCATCCTAAGAGAGTTCGTGAACGAATGATTCATGCAGATCGTTGCAATTATGTCATGATAAAGGATTTATTTATGCATTATTGTATTCTCTGGTTTTATGTGTTTGAGCGCAAGAAGATCTTGTGTTTGGATGCCTTCTTCTACAGTTTGTTGGAAACCTGATGTTTAATACAGACCTTCACATCTCTCTGATATAATTCTTCCCCCTACTCACCCTTACTACACCTCACTGTCTGAAGTTATCTAAGACCTCACTTGCCCATACATGCCTGGCCCAGTTTCGAAGTTAGAACCACATCGTTTGAGTTAACCTCCATCCGATCACCCCATTAAATAAATCGTGACATAAACTGATGGGCGTCGGGCTCTACTCCTGCTTCAATCCAGGAGTGACTTCTGACGCTAACATTTCTGGCGTCGTTGTTGGGGACGAAGTTGAATATTTTCCCCGGGATTGAACGATAACGATTAACTGATTCTGAAGGTGCATCAGATATCAAAATTATCAAGATTGTTGCTGTGCACCTGGCGACTCCATCGTGACGACTCCGCTGGGGAGAAACTGCTCTATTAATTATGGCTTTCAGAGGCAGGCATACGCGGTCTCATCCATAGTTGCCTCTAGCTACGCCTAAAATAGATCCAGAAGCGGTGCTCAGAAAGCGAAAGGCCTCTGAAGAAGAAGCGTCCGCCACCGAACCAGGTAATCCACCATACCCTTCTATGGGAACTCCTTTTTATCCTCCTCAGTTTCTTGATAGACCTGTTTCTGAAGTTTCTCGTTTCCTAAATTTCGGGAGTGTCCCTGTTGAGTTTTCCTCTCCTAGTCTGGGACCGGAGGGACAAAACCTTGTCACTCCCCTCTCCCCTGAAACTGTACCTTGGCGTAGACCTGGGACCACAAAATATTTCCCCACTCCTATCTTTACCACTCCTGCACAAAGAAAAACACCTACTGACTTGAGCTCGTTACCCCTCTCCTTAAACCCCCTCTTGTTTCCCACTCCACTTCGGGACTCATTCCCAGTAGTCCCTTCGCGAACTCCTTCTCCTCCCAGCTCTCCTCCACCCAATATTCCTATGGCTGGTGCTAATCCCCCCCTAAATAGAATGGACGCCATAGTTGCTACTAGATATGCTCCTTTAGTCCTACCCCATCCTATGAATCCTCTTCCTGTCGGGGATTACTTGAAATACATGCCCAAGTTCACAGGGGAAGGAGACATGACTTCCGAAGAGCACCTGGCTGCTTTCTACAGTTATGCAGACAACCTCAACATTGAAAATGAAGATGTCTGGATGAGAGTCTTCGTCCAGAGCCTGGATGGTGAGGTGAGGAAGTGGTTTAGAGGATTGGCTCCATGGTCTATTGCTGGGATTGAAGCACTTGATAGTGCTTTCCTGAGGCAGTGGGGAGATAGGAAGGATTTCATGTATTACATGACAGAGTTCGGGTCTTTGAAGAAGATGGAAGGAGAGTCTATCTCTGACTTCTCTAAAATATTTAATAAGATGTATAACAAAATCCCTGCCGAGATAAATCCTTCGGAAGCCTCGGCCAAGATCTCTTATGCTAGTGCGTTTGGCCCCGATTTTTGTCTATTACTAAGAGAAAGAAGAGCCACCTCTTTGGCTCAAATGCAAGATGCATCCATAGAAGTGGAATCTAATGTATTAGCAGCCGACAGACTGAGAAACAAGGCCGATGTAGACAGGAGAAAGGGAAGGTCGGAAGCCTCGACTTTGACCCATCGATGCCCCACCCTCAAGTGGATGAACTGACCAGGATGGTGAAGTCTTTATTTGCAGAAATGGTGTTACACATTATTTTCGTCATCCCTATGATCATTAATGATGTAAACCTATTTGTTGCCTTCAGAGGGGTCAATGGCCTGAGTTCCTAAAGAGAGAAGGGAGAAGAACTTTTCCTGAGAAAAGAAGTTGCATTTTCCTATGTAAAAACCTTATAAAAAAGGATGTCCGCAGGTTTCTATATAGGCAGGGTGTGAGAATGATCCATTCTTGCAGGTTGCACTATAGCCAAGGTGCGAGGTGTTCGCAGGTTGCTCTATAGCTCGGGTGCGAGAATTCCAGCACGTGGGAAAAATGAGCGTTTTCTCAAATCTTCTAGAAGGAGAAACTTCTATGGTGAGGTGGCATCCAAATGGTTTGGATCTTACTCGCTTTCATGATTTAGTGGGATCATCCTAACCTCCTCACCTTATCCTCTTCAACTTATAAAAGGAGAGGAGTTCTCATGGAGAAAGTTAGCTTGAACTTTTGTGAGCTTGTGGGTTCTTGTTATTGAGCTGGCTAGCTTTGGCTTGGTTAGAGTGGATTTGAGATTTGCTTTGTCAAGATAGATTGTGAGTAGCTATCACATCTATGCTTTCAGAATCCTTGGAGCAAGAAGTGTGTTGGGAACGAAGGACAGTTGGAAGGGACCTTATAACATCAAGGCCATGGTTGTAATCTCTCTTTCACATTTAATATGATACAATAATATGATTCTTTCCTATAAAGCTTGTTGTGTTTTATTGTATGATTCCTTGATCACATACATAGGTTTA